>BMAO01007968.1:0-68668 GCA_019973975.1 Trichonephila clavata | reverse complement strand
AAAAAAAACTCAAACACTCAAACACATTTGAAAAATACTTACAAAATTAATGAATATTTGGATGAGACAGCAATCCAACCATCATCCAAGTGTTTCTCCTTCAGAGGAAAGGACTGGTCAGTGCAGTTACGGTACTTGCATATAGGATCACTGCAGCAAAATTTGTACACTCAAATGGACTAAATTCATGTGACGTCATAATCACATGATAATTTTAAACCACGTGTTTTTAGCCAATCAAGTTAAAAAACACACGTGACGTATAGTCACGATAAATGCAATTATCTATTTTCAGCAAATCAGTTCACGCACTTCTTTGTTGCCAAATTACGCTTTTTTACAGAAACATTTTTTAAAAAAAAATTAATATTTGTTTTTTATTTAAAAGTACATGTATAAAACAAGAACTTTTTTTTCTTTAATTTTAAAATCTTTTTGCAGAAATTTCTTTTTATAACTCTTGAGCATCTTTACCCAATTATGCAATTTGAAATTTTACCTAAGTTTTACCAATAGAATAAAAAGTACGAGTTATAGTTTATATTGTCCGTTTTGAATTCAATGTAGAACACGTGTTTATATTATCATGTGACCGTCATGAATTTAGTCCATTGTGTCTTGATATCAAAAGGAAAGGATACATGTTTTATTTGCAAAACAAACCAATCAGTCAGATTTTGGGGGGAAATACCATGATTGGCATGCCATAAATTTGGCTGCAGTTAGATTAATAAGTCCCTACAGTTATTTTTCCTTCTTTGATGTCAATAGTCTTTTTGATTAGGTGGAACTAATCTATCAAATTTTTATTTGGAGAATGTATAGAAATAAAGGGATATAATGCATGTTTTATAAGGTTAGAAAAAAAAAACAGATTTTTTCCCCCACAATTTGTTATCCCCAATGTTAGAAAAAAAATTTCATTTTTAATGTCATTTAGTATATTTTTTACAAAACATAAATTTGGCAGATTAGTGCCAAAGCATGATTTTTGGATAAGTAGTTTCAGCTTCTGGTCCTTTCCCTATTTTCTAATTCCTTTTCAACCCTAATTTTTTTTATTTGTAAATTTCTTTACAGTCATCAAAAATCATAGTCAATGAAATATTTGATTAAAAAAAAAGCTTGTTTTTTACATAATGTGCCCTTGGAAGAGTTAAAACCATTACCATGCATCGTAAGCCTTTAACTGATGCATTTGCTTTATGCAGGGCATTTTTAAAAACTGTTCACATTTCTCTTGTTTTATGACTATTAGTATGTATTTTAAGAAATAAAAAGGAAGTGGCATAGTTGCAGCCAGATAAAAAATCTAAGGAAATATTAAGGACTCTTTGTTTATAAAGGTCTTTTAAAAAATCTGATTGTTTTAACAAAAGGATGTAGATTCTAACCAAACTTTGTTCTTCATGTTTGAAACAAAAAGTCATCAGGAATTAAGTTGTATGTTATCAATTACTAGATAGATCTTAAATCCTTTTTTAAAAAACGTTCACTTTAAATCTACATATTATTAATTTTAAATGCTTAATTCAGTATTTGTTTCTAGGAAAATGAAAAACAGGGTTGCAGCTCAAACAGCAAGAGATAGAAAAAAGGCTAAAATGTGCGAACTGGAAGAACAAAATATGGAATTACAGAAAGAAGTATGCTTGATTTTATTCTAAATAGAGTTGTTAATTTAAGTAGTTGTAATTAACAGTACTTATGTATTAGCATCACCATAGCCAAATTTGTGTCATATGATTCACACCACAATATCAAAAAAAATGGCAAGAGATTATAAAGGTTTAACACTAAGTGCATGAATATGTAAATTATTTTGCTACTTGTGTGTTTGATATCATGACTCAATCTGTGTGGCTCAAATTGAGTTGTGGTGAAGGTATGGTTAATAGATAAATATCCAGTTAATATTAAAAGTTTTACATATATATTGTAAATTTTGTGTTATATTTAAAATATGGAATTTATTCAGTTGTTAAAGTAATTTTAACATTATCTTTACAGACCAGATACTTGTTAATAACCACACTTGACCAGCAAAAAATAATAGATGACCAAATGAAAAGAATTGCTAGTTTAGAAAAAAGACTCGCAGAACTAAGTCAATCCAAATCAGAAGAGACAACAAAGAGCAACAGCAAATCTAAGGTAATTGTCATAATAAATTAGAAAAAAATTTGTACTGTACATATCTATTTCCCTAGAGTTTTTTTTTTTAAATTAAATTTTGGTAGTGCTAATAATTTTCTAAACTAATTTACAAAAAATTCTATTAAAGATAAATTTCCATGGTTTGAAAACTCACAAAAATTATTTGTCAGTTGTAACTAAGCAAATATTGTGTTTAGTTGTAAGTGAAATTGTTGGGTTGAAGATCAGTGTGTTGAATTGTTGTCCAATTATTTCAGTAACATTACAACTCGAAGCAATACTCAAACCGTTGTAATTTTTAAGTATGGTCAAATTGCAAAGATAAAGAGTTGCCCTTCTCCCAAAGAGCTGCTATCCAAAAAAAAAAAATATTTGACAAATATTGATGTTCTGTGTTTAAGTATTTTTTTTAGAATGCAGTAATATCCCAAACTCGCACAATAGGTGGGACTGAGAAAGTCAAATTCACGTGTTGGTGTGATTTTGCATATAAATACAAATAAATTATTTTTATTTGGGTTGGAGATGAAAGAAAATAATATAGAAAGTTTTATAAAATCTTGAAAAACACAAATACAAAATCGCAAACCAAAGTTATTTTGATGTAAAAAGTTTCATAAAATCTAACAGAGAAATCTGTTAGTTCAAAGACTTCTTTTTTCTCTGGCAAAATTTCCTTGTAGCATGGTAATATTTTTTTTTTTTTTTGTCCTTGTTTTGTTAAAAAAATATGCTTATTGTTGGGGTCTATACTTTCTTAATTTTTTAAAGCTATTTCTATTAAGCTGAGGCATTCTGTCAAATTCCAAACAATCATTCAATCTTCTGATTGATTTGAGTCTAAAGCTCAAGTCCTTCAGTGTCTTACTCTTGTTCATGCATTTCTAACAGCTCATTTTCAGCTCCTAAATGTGGAGATCCAGCAGTTCTTGAATGTCATCACTATCCACTTCTACATTTATTTCCCTAGAAAGATTAACTTTTTCAAAGACATTACTAAATTTCGATTTTACTCCCCCCCCCCCCCCTCAAACAAAAAAACGAATCAGGGTAGTTCTCTTTCTGTATTTCCATTTCCTGATTTGATAGCAAGCAGTATAATTTTTTTTAAAAAAAAACCTTAAATGTGGGGTTTAAATTGCATGAAAAAATTATGTTAGTATAAATATCAACTTTTATTGATTTATAATTCACAATCAAGAGGAAACTGTGAATTAGATACATATGTGAGTAACATTATCATTCTTGTCAAAAAAGAACTTGTTGTAAAAAATCCATGTTTAAAAGGCTTGTTATTGTAATTGAAATATAAAATTTATATTTAAAAGTAAAAATAAAATTTATCATAATATATATATTCCAAAACTTTAAAATGTGTCGCATCTATAATCACACATATTCTATGTGGTGAGAAAAAAGAAGTGCTTACAATGAAACCAGTTCCAAATATTGTTTTCGTATATTAAAATTAACATACATGTTATTTTTTTTTAAAAATTCTTTGTTATTCGAGATTGTACTCATGTAACCTGTAGAGCCGAATAATTAAAACTTAAATTAAATTGTTTCTAATTCAACTACATTTTATGTTTCAGGTAAAAGGCGAAAATAAATCCAGTGAGTTAGCTGAAAATAGGTCCCTTGGGCAAGCCTCACTCATTAATGTTTCTCAGCTGAAGAGACAGGACCTACAGATGCTCTCTTTCTGGATGATGCATTTAGTCTATTTACCGGCGATAGCGAGGTGAGTCTTTGTTTTTGTATTGTAAATATTACAAATTTCTTGTTGAAAGGAACTTTTAATTGCATTAGCTTCTAAATTTAGATGTCACATTTCAATAGTCATGTAAATTAAAAAAATTAACTTCTTATTAGGCTTCTAACATTTTGGATTTACTACAAGACTGCAACGATGATCTTGTGTCATGTAACATCACTGATGTGTGGAGTAAATCTGGAGAAACCAGAGAAGTATGTATAATCTACATTATACGTATAATGCGGCATAATTTTTTTTATCAAAATAGGCTAAAAAATTTAGGCTAGTTTTATTTAATATAAAAAATTTTGCATTTTAGAATTAAAATATGCAAAAGTTTTTTTGTCAAAGATGGTTGTTTTTTTCCTTCAATATGGAATTAGATCATTGAAACTGAATCATAAATGGAAACAGTGCTAGTTCCACAGCTAAAGTCTGAAAAAATGCATCCCTGCAAAAATCATGGGTTGTGCAAGTTTTGCTACTTTTACAGTGCCTTTAAAAATCGCAGGATACGCAGCAAGAAAGTTAAGAAGAATTTTATGCTTAAAATTAAACTTATTGGAAAGTAATTTGGAGTGTTAAATTTATAAATGAATTATCCAATTCAAAATGTATATTATAAATTATTTTATAATAAAATAATAACTTGGTTATTTTCTTGACTTTTTATCTAGCGTAATTTCGCACGTATAGTCCGCAGGCACGATTTTATATAAAAAAAAATTTCAAAAATCGTCAGATAGTCCACACTACCGGATAGTCTGCGGACTATACGTCCGGAATTACGTTATTTTAATACAGCAATATTAATATATTTTAGAAACAAAGAACTAAGTATAAATAGAAAAAAAGTACTTCCTTACTAATATACCTTCAGAAATAAAACGCTAAATACAAATAAAAAACAGTGCTTACTAATTAATCATATATTAATTAATCACACATTCTACTACATTAACGAAAACCTTCAAAGTCCGATTCATCGGTATCAGAATTAAACAGTTCTAATATATTTTCGGAAAGAGTGTCCGAAAGTTCATTTTCAGCATCACTATCTTCACTGTCAGTGATTTCCTCACTTTCACTAACAATCCCGGCTTTTATAAATCCCGATCAGATGGTGGACACTTTTCCGGGATTTATCAACACATTCGGCAACTTCAGTGTATGAAGCGCGTCTCATATTTCCTCCTTTTGTACAAGTATATAAACCTTCCGACATCCAGTTCTCCCAGCAAAGCACGTACGTGGGACTTGAAACTTCTGTTCACGCTAATATCCAGAGGTTGCAGGATTTTTGTTAAACCTCCTGGAGTAACGCTAAGTTCAGCACTGATGTTGTTTTTTTTAGCTTCCGCCTTTACACTGTCTTTTATGTGTGTCCTCATGGAATCCATAATTAGTACTCCTTTGGAATTCAAAAAGGCACCTTCTCTCTTCTTCCAAACTTCTTGAAACCAATCGAGCATAATGTCCTCGTTGCACCAACCCTTTTCATTACACCGTATTACGACGCTTCGAGGAAAATTTTCCTTGGGAATTGTTTTTCTCTTAAAGATTAAGAGCGGCTTCAACTTTGTGCCGTCAGCACAGCAGGCGAGCATCACTGTGAAATTGGTCTTTTCTTGACCAGTTGTTGTTATTGATACTACTCATTCGTTCTGCACTATGTTCTATGGTTCATTATCGATACATACGAATGTTTTCTTGGAATCTCGCGCTTTTTTTATGTTTGATCATCGGCAGTTCACAACAGCGTTTTTTTTTTAAATTTCGACTATTTTAACCCTGAAGAACCAGCGTATTATCCGCACTGGTGGATAGTCCGCAGCTTCAAAAATTCGCATTTTAAACACAGATAGTCCGCGGACTATACGCGCGAAATTACGGTAAATAAAAACTTTACAAGCCTATATTTCATGCACTTCCTGAATATTTTAATCGTTTTTCATATAATGCAGATTTTCCAACCTGTAAGAGATAGCTAGTTTTTTGAAGAAATTTCTTACAATTTCCTTTTAACTTAATACATGTTTTAATTAGAAATTTTGTTTATCTAATTTTACTTTTTAGTATCTTCAGTACATACTTTGTGTGTGCATTTTAATTTTATGATACTTTTACATTATGCAACCATTAAATTGCATGTATATCACACATACGCATTATAAATCAAATTAAACTGGCAAATTACAACAAAAATTTTGTATCTTTCCAGATGTATTACTAATTCATGTGTAGTATCAAATAAAATTAGTGTGTTTGGTATTGAATTTCATATTTCTTACATTACATTGATTTATATATTGTGAGATGAGAATATTTGATTTTTATTAAGACATTTCTCACAATAACATGTGCTTTCTATAAAATAGTCTCCATTATACTTATGGAGCCCCAAAATGTTCGAAAATTTGATTTATAATTTTCAAAAAATAAGCTTAACTTTGATATGTCTTGTGTTCTAATTCTTCTCTTGTAATGAGAAATGGGCTTATAAAAACCTTTAACAATAGCTGGTGAATGATGTTGTTGTTGCTGTTACTAATGCCACCTGTCTGACATAGTCGGATCGAGGCCCACGAAATTCATCATGGCATCGGGCTAGATTGTACGCCTGTCAATAGCCGTTGCTTTGAGCACCATGCAGGTGACAGTACGATTTGGCTCGGTTCCACCCCAATTTTGAGGGAGAACACCCTAGGAGTGGTCAGGGGCCTCCCACCTCTCTTCCCCTTCCACCAACCACACAAGAGGATTTGCGGCTCGACAGCTATTTAGAGTACCCCCATGCTGCAAAGGCACTATACATTTACTAACATCCATGCCTTATCCAGGATTCGAACCCAGGCCCTACGGCACAGCAGTCAGCGTCGCTAACCACTATACCGTATGGGCTTATGAAAACCTTTAACAATAGCTGGTGAATGATGTAATAGAAATGTGTCTCACATATTAGATATAATTAACTATTTTAAGCTAAACTGAAAAAGTGTTATATTGGACTCCTTAGGAACTTTACAATTCTAGGTCTTGATTATATAGCTATTAGTATGTCATCCAAATTAAATTACTTACCCGACACTGACTGAACACCACAATTTTTGCTTTCATTTATATGGGATTTTAATGCATTCTTTGATAATTTTTTTACATAATTTTAAATATCTGCAAAATATTATTTCATTAAATAGTGAAGATATCTCATCCACACCAACTTAAACATTGTTTTTCAGTAGAGTAAATCAAATTGTAATTAGATTTTGTTTCTTTTTATGACTGATCATTTTGATCACAGGATAAAATATACTTTTTATTGTTATTTTATTTTGTGGAGTTTTAAGACTATTTAAAAGATCTGCAAATTTATTATAAACAGATCCATAAGTTTTTTATAAACTATTTAAATCAAAATTCAAAACTGTTATATGTATTAACATTTAAAAAATTACGTTTTGGGTCTTTTTAAAGTTTTATTTAAAAATTAATGGGAAAAATAAAAGATAAATAAATATTTAAAATGGAGACTTGATGTTTAAAGCTGTTGATTTGGAGAGGGGGTACAGTTAAAACAATCACTGGCATACCTTAATGTAACTAATATAAAACATGTTTATATATTATCAAGTACATATTATCAATATACTCATGTTAGAGATGCTGCTTTAATAAAGTGCTTCATGAATTTAAAATAAACTCATGTACAAGACAAAATGAAAGAATTTTTAAAAATCAGCAATTCTTACTTGAAATTATGAAAATGTAAGTTTGGCTTTGTAAAAATGCCAGGAACATAATGTGTATGGGAAAAAATACTGTAGAATCTGTTTTGTGCAGTCCTTTTTGATGTGATGTATGAATTTCAATGGCTTTAGTGCCACATTTATGTTTTCTATCATATATAAACTTCAAGACACTCTGTACATTTGTTATAAGCAGTCTCTTAACAATGCATGTTCAATTGCTTTTTTACAATGTACTAGTAGCACACACTTGATTAAAGATAAAGCTTTCAATGACATTGACGTTATCGGTAATTTGATAGATTATGAAAACAAACAAGAATTCTTTTAAAGCAGATTTTGCTTGGATCGAGGTTTCCAACCAATTGGAAAAGCATTCTCTTAAAGCAGATACCAGTTCCAAAAGAAGTTTGAAATTCCAAAGAGAGCTTCAATCATACATATCTGGTTACAGTGACATTTACAAGCAACTGACTAACTGACCGTTGTTGCAAAATCTTATCACTTACTTTGTGGAGCCAAAAAATCAATTAAAATTTTATCTTTAAGTGATGAAAGCGATTTTGAAATAATTCATCACAGGAAGATGCATGCTTTGGATTACAATGAATAGCAGCAAATTATGTATGTGCATTTTGAAAATGTTTCTATGTATACAATGCAAAATTAAATACTTTTAAAATATTTCCATGTGTAGTTTACTTATTTTGTTTGGAAGTACTTTATCATATATTTCATAAATAATTTATGTATTTTCTAAGAGTGACTTTTTTTATCCTGTCCCTCTCCGCTGCATAAAATTTTTTTTCTGTGGTGTGTTGACATGGTTATTTGTAGAATGAAATTTTCAAATATTTTTGTGCAGAACACACAACCGCAGGTTTTACTGTAGTTTAGTACACAGTACTGATCAGGTTTCTTAACTTTCTGACCTGTGTTATTTCAAAAGAATATTCAACTAGACTGGAGGTTTTTGGTAATTTTTAAATATCTGATTTATATTATAGGGGGGGGGAGTATTTAAAATTTTCGAGACTATTTTCATTTTTAATGGATAAACTATTTTTATGCACATCAAATAAAGATCATGTTTTTAAGTAATGTTTGGGGTTATGTTAAGTTATGGTGGCTGGTATATTTTGGATTATCTAAACCTTAAGAAAACTCTAGTGTTGAATTACATGCCATTATATATCTTGCATATTCCAAATCATCTTTATTTGACAAGTCATAAAATGATACAGCATGATGGTATATGATTAATGTAGCTGTTGAATGCTGAAATTCATTTGTTTCAAATATAGCTGTTCTAAGAGAAAGCACTTATATAGAGCTCATACATGTTAAAAGAAGATTTATTTTTTATTTTTCTCTAAAGGAATAAACTATAAACTGGGGAGGTTAAAAACGGACCTGCCCCCATCCCCTTGAAAAAAGTCTTAATTCATTAATTTAAGACAAAAGAATGAGAAAGCAAACATTTAATCCATTTTAATATATAAATTTTCTTTGAGTATTCTTTTAATTACGTAAATATAACATATTTTCAATTTTTGGCACCTTGCCTTAATTTTTCATATTCTGTACTTTAATTGATATGGACTGATGTATTTGAGTAATGCATTGCATATTTTAAAAATGATGACGTAGCATGACACAAGTATATTAAAAAAATTCTAATATCAAAATTAATTTGTTAATAAGATGTATTTTAAAATTTGTGTAAATTTAAAAATTTTGATTTTAATAAACCAGTTGTACATGATGCAGTTTTTTTTGGGGGGGGGGGGGGAGTTCACTCATTCTAAAGATTTCTAATCTGAATTTTTCCCTGGGTTTTGAATGTTGATGTTAACGAAGATCAAGCAAAATGAAGAAAAGGAAATTGTTTAATTCTTACAAGAAACAAAATATTACAGCTTATATTGATGAAAATTAAAAATTGTATCCTTGTTAAATGTAATTAATTTTAGTTTTTCATTGTTATTTATTACACTGTATTACAATGAATTTTTATTGAGAAAAAAATCTGCTTTTTAGCTTTAGAGTTTTAAAAATATATTGCTTTATCTTAAAAAACAGAAAATAAATTGTTGGCTAGATTAAAATTATTTGTATATATTTGCATATATTAACAATTTTACTACATTGGAATTGATCCAGTAATATAATTTAGAGTAAGAGTAAATGTTTTTTTTTAAATAATATAGAAATATTATCTCTATTTCCCTTAAAAAAGGGTATAATTTAAATGATACACTACTAAATAATCAAGAACCAACAATTAAGGTGAAAAGGAATTTGGGTTTCTGTGGAATCTATTCCTTTTATAGTAAAAAACTTTCCTAGACTCATTTCACCAATGATAGATTGATGGATGTGAAGTAATATTAAACTTAGAGAAGTCCTTGGGAAGTTGAGAGGAAAATGTTGGTTCATGTATTGTCTTTGTTATTTTTATCATGATTCAAAATCACACGATTTTTTCATTATACCGCTAGGAATTTCAGTGCATTGATGTGGATCTGATTTTCATAAGGGAAGGTTCATTTGAAATATCAATCAAAGTGTTTTTCTTTTTTCATATCTGATCAGTATTTTAAACTTGCAAATCTGTAAAATATAGCTGATTGTACTACAAAAAAAACAGATTTAATATCCTCTGAGTTTTAATCTCTCCCTGGGAGGACTTGTCTTGGAAAAAAATGGGATGCATTCTTATGGTTTGCTCATTTAGACTTTAGTCTAAATTACAAATACAGACTTTTCTTGTAAATTAATAAGTATGAAGTGAAACTTGTGAAATGCATTCTTTGTACCTATAAAATTAAATGAACCTAAAGATTTTTTCAATATTTCGTCTAGTGGAATTCTCACTTTTGTTGATTTTCCTATTGAAACACATTTTTGTATATATAGACCAGTTAGATGGTGTAGATGGTTTGTTGCTTTGCCTTGTATGCCTAAAGTCAATGGATTTTTATGATGCAGAAAATTGACAGTGTCCATGTTGTATGATTTAAATGCACGTTAAAGATCCCTTGAGTGACTTGTTTGGCTTGGGTACTCTTGGCAGAATTAAATTTCTAGTATTACTTTGCATTGTCAGAGCTCGGGTGCTTCCCGTCTGAAGAGGAAACTGGGTGTCAACGTTGCATTGTGATGATTGGTATTCCACCTATATGGCACTGCACTAAAATCTGATACCAACCTCTGGGAAATCTACTAGGTCTACATGGTAAACACCAATCTACAGCTTCATAGAATATTATAAAAAAGAAACGTTTTTTGTATATTTTTTTTATCTTTATATTAGAATTTTCTTGAATATTAATTTTCAAAAATTGAAAAAATGGAACTTAAAATCTACTTTGATACTTGTTTTAAAGTTTTACTGTTAAGTAAAAGTTTATAGAAATTTTAAAACACTTTATTTTGTTTATTTCAGGACCCTTCATCAACCTCAGAAATGGTGGGGACCACATCAAAAAGCATGGAACCCCACAAAGAACTAGTACAATTTGATCACATCTATTATAAACAGGAGGAACCAGCAGGCTGTTACACCCTGGCTATACCAGATAGTGATTTATCCACAAAGGAAGATGTCATTGCACCCACCTTAATATCTAGTGAAAATACAGAAAGCATCATTGATTGCAGTGAACCAATGGAAATTCCAATAATATCAATTACAAATTCCAGTGAATTGAACTCCAATACTGAAATAATGCATTTTGATTGTGATGCATTATCATTTGGAGAAATTGGTGACCAGTTTTTATACACACAGGATATCAAGAACTGTTCAAGTCCTGCATCAAGCAGCGATGGTGGTTATGAATCTTCTTTTTCACCATCACCTAGTGATGAAAACAACAGGTGGGGTGATTCCTTGACAGAACTTTTTCCTTCATTGATTTAAAAATTAATCAAAAATATCATCTATATATTATATATAAAAGTTTTAAATTTATTTATTTATCTACATTATATAAATGGTCTACATATATCTATATATATTGAGATTATATTGTACATAGCCCAATGCCTTTGTGAATAAAATCACCTACTGTGTAAAGTCCATATTTATTTGCATTTTATTTAATATTTTTCCCATACAACATATATGCAGTAAAATCCATTTGACATGAAACTGAGGGGACCGAAATATATTTTCATATTAAAAGATATTGCAAAAAAAAACATATTCAAGGAAATTAAGTTTATTAGAGTACACGTTATTTTCATAGATATGTATATATGCATCTATTCAATAAAAATCAATGAAACAAAAACCTTCACAAGAACTTAATAAAATTTTATACAAATTTTGTGTAAAACAGAACATTTATTGAGTATTTGGAAAATCTGATATTTTTCTTTCTATTATCTTTTTTAGCATCAAATTGTTCGATGTTGTCCATTTTGTTATTCTTTTCACCATTGGAATGTGCTTCCAACTAACTGCACTTTTTCATGATGTTTCTCATTTTGGATGACATGGGAACAGGTGTTGCATTATTCATATCATTTTTGTCGTATTCCTGCATCAATGATATATTTTGAGCTTTGAACAAATTCTTCCAATGATCAAACCGATTTCCCTAAAGGGCGATCTTTTTGTGTTAAGCGATTTTGTTTCATATTAAGGGGGAGAAAATGCATTATAGTCTGTTGTGACCATTGTATTATTTCATGTTGACTGATATTTTGTCTTAAACACTTTCACATTAAACGTATTTCACTGTAAATATGACACAATTACTGCATAGCTTTGTGAATTCAGTTATTTATTCCTATGAATATATTGCGTATTTTACAAGCTTCTATATGACTTACAATGTATGTATGTAATTTGTTCGGGTGGAATCTTGCAACTAAATTTTGAAGTCGATATCTTCAACAGATTGAGCTGAAATTTCGTATACATGTTGAGTTCGGATGACAATGCATGTTTTGACCATTTATATTCCAATATTGCAATTACTTAAAAAGATATTAATTAAAAACCATAAAACACATTGTTTTATCCCTGTGTGCTGTTTATTCCACTATGCTCTGATAAAAAGCTATGATATGATATAAAAGCTTCTCGCGAGATTTACCTGTGTAGATAAGCAAGTAAATCAAATAACTTGATCTGATTGATTTTAATTTTTAAAAATTTCAAACTAAATAAATATGAGTACTTAAATCTTGCGACAAGCTTTCTTGTCATATAAATTGTGTATTGATGTTATAAGTTGATACTAAAAAAAGTTTTAAAGGGAAAGTTTATTTTATTCTTTTTAGCACGTTTAAATAAAAAAGCTTGTTTTTAAAAAAGTTTCTTTAATTTATTTTATGTTTAGTAAACATATTCTCAAGGGTATAGTGTACCTTTTGTTTTACAAATTTACTTTTAAAATGATCTTAAAATTCAAACATTCAGATCTAAAATTTTAGCTTAATTATTAACGATAAACCAAGCTTAAAATCAAATTTTATTAATATAATTTATGTTTCAAATTTTTTCCCAGTGTCTTATTTTGCATAAAAAAACTAACCAATCAATGATTTTATAATAGTTGATCCCCTTGAATAATAATTACTTAGTCAGGTAAATTCAACTAAAGTCGTAAATTTTCACATATGTTCTAACATCTCTTAAGTAATGCTAGATTCATATCTATTTTTTTTATCCATCTGTTTCTGTTATTGACAAGTGAGGCTTTTAGTTTGAAATATAATTAGAATACTTAAAAAATTACAATTTTTTTTTATTTTGATAAATGGATAAGTTACGAAAATTGAGAAATCTGTTATGCTACCACATATATAAAAGTGAGATACATATGCATATTATAAAATCATAGTTCCCTAACATAATAGAAAATTCTTTTAATTCTTTCAAAATGAATTGAAAGCTTTCCAGGATCAAGGTCATGTTTTATGTTTCAATATCGCCAGTAAAGTAAATCTTGAGAAACAGTATTGTAGATTTACTCTTTGATTTTTAAATGAAAGGAATCTTTAAAAATGTAGAAATATTGAATGCCAACACTTGTATTGGTATTAGATTTAAAATGATTGGGCAATTATTAGATACACTTTTAACTATACTTTTAGTGGTATAATATGGTTTGAAATTTGATATGAATTCAAAGCAAAGTTAAATCGGAACTTGTTATGTGCCACACGGAGGCCAATTATTTAATCCAAGTGAGATGCTATATATATAATTATTTTATATGATGTTCTAGAGTAAAATATCCTGAATATTGATAGATATATGTCACAAATTTATGAAATCTATCATAAATTATTTAGCATATTTAATGTAATATTGGTTTGACTAAAGTCAAACGCACACACACACTGTTAAAACTTAAGAATTGAAATATTTGTCAAGCATCTAAGTTTTAAATTCATATATTAATTCAGGGGGGCACAGCTGACTTGTGACAGTGGCACGCGAAGACTTATTGAAAAATTTTAAATTTTGAGAGGTATTAATAAACACCAATTTTTTACAGTTTTATTAAAATGTGGTTATCACAGAAAAAAAAGGGAAACCATCAAAATTTATTTTAAAATACACTGAATTGAATAACGTAAGACTTTTAGGGATATCTCAATTTTGTTGAATTTTGGAAAGTTGTACCAACAAGAATTTTCCAAATGTACACGATTTGGCTGTCAGATATTGTTGTAGATTTGGATCAATATGTTTGTGCACAAGTATTTTCTTTTATGAACATCATTAAATCAAAATATTGCTCAAAATTAACCGATACACACCTAAAAGAACCTAATTTTGTTAGAACCTTCCAGGACTAATCCTTATATAGATAGATGACTAGGGAAAAAAACTATAAATTCAAAAGCCTCATTAACAAAATACTGACTGTTAAATAATTATTTTGAATTAAATGTTTAAAGTTACTCATTTTTATTTTAGGCTTAATTGACTTACATACCTAACTGTTTGAACCTGTAAAAAACATTAAAAGCTAAGAGAGGTTTGTACTCTTGTCTTATTTATAAATAATATTCAAATTTCCATTTCTTAGACTTTCATAAAGAATTAACTATTTGCTTAAAAATCCCATATAATAAGCCTATAAGTAAAAAATTTTCACATTTGCATCTTTTGTATTTGTTGGTAAAGTTGGAAGTGGCATGCAAATTTTTTTTTATCAGAAAGTGGCATTCTTCCCGACAAGGTTGACTACCCCTGTATTAATAACCACCCTGTAATAGCGTAAAATATCCGGTGTCCTACACACACACACTTTTTTTACGAAGAAACCTGAAATAGCAGTACTTTTTTGCTTTGAAGTCATTTATTCGGGCTATTATTCCAAGCTCTTGAAAAATATAATTCTAGAAGTACAACTCTCTTTTAAGTTTCTAACTTTATGTCATATGTTTTCAGCATTTCGAACTATATCGAAATGTAGTCTTTAATTTTTTTATGCTCACATTTCTTTATTTTTAAACCTCTCGTTTTTATACCCGGCGTATAACACACACTCATAGATTTCCAACTTTTTTTTTGCATTAAAATGTCTGTTATAAGTTGGAGTTTACGGTATTTAATTGGGAATTTTTTTTTTCCTTACGATTTTCCGTGTACACGAATCCGGAGTTACGCGATGTTCAAATCTCACCGATTCGTCTTTCTCCCCCCCCCCCCCATCACTGAAACTGACGGAATCAGTGCCAGAGCCTGATGGAATTGGTTATATGACTGAAAAGGTCGCCGATCTTGTCAGACAAATAAATTTAGATGTCGGTAGTGATGGCGTTTAAAAACTGCTGGATTCCCACAATCAGGGCTTACGCTTGATGAGCTCATAGAAATGCATGAGCAAAAGCAAGACATTGAGGAACTTGAGTCTAAAGACCCAGGTCAATCATAAGATCGAATGATGGTTGGGAATTTTGGACAGAAGCTCTCAATTTAATTGAAAAAGTGTTACTAATTTTAGAAAATACCAACTTCAACGAAGAACATATTTTTTCAATAAAATGATGAATAAAAGAAATTATTAGCATTTTACGAGGAAATTTTGCGGGAAAGGGAAAAAAATCTTTGAGCTAGCAGGCTACTTGGATTTTTTGAAACAGTCTGTTGCTCATCTCCATGTCTAGCCAAACTAAACTAAGTCCATAATCTCATTCACTCTCAAGAAATCTAACACCATTGGAGAATCTTCATATAAATCTTGTTTTGTAAGCCCCAGGCAGTCAATAATGTGTTCTGGAAATGCCTGGCAGGCAGAACACCTAACACAAGTAATCAAAATTCACTAAATTCTTGATTTTTTTAAACTTTTATTTTATTTTTGTATGAATATTATATATTCAGAGCAATTTATTTGAAATTTTATTTACTAGCTATAATATTTAACAATTACAATTCCATGGTCACACTTAACATGACCAGAGGTAATTTATGCAACAACAAAAAAATTCAAACATGTCCGATTAATCAATTAACACGTAAATGAATAAATTAGAATTTATTAAAATTAAACGAATGTAATTAATTTATTTAATTATAATCATTACTTTCATTACTGTTATTATAAATTAAAAGTAGTTGCAAATTGTCGTTATCACACCACAAAACTATAATAATTAATCAACATCTATTAAAATCATAAGAAGTAACATAGAAATCGGTTACGCCTCGTCCAGAGGCACATTAAAAATGAATATGGCCTTGAATGCACCGCTACACATAGCGTCTCAGTTATCCATATCTGCCCTGTAAAACGCAGTTGCTCAAGTGAATGACGTTAATTCTCATCAGCCAGCAAAACCTTATTAAAATTTTCATCTTGCATTGTTTATCATCTCTTCAAATAACCTGAAAAAAGCAGCTGCTATTTTTATAATCACGTGGTCAAACCACGAGAAGGGATCACATGAGTTTCACGATCTTTGTTTAAGTTCTTTCTTTTTGGGTTTGTAAATGCTAAATAATTCAACTGACTACTCTTAACTGTGATTTACTATGGTACTCATATGATCTTTCAGTGACAGAAATCGCCAATTAGCTTGCTTTCACAGAGATTCTAGAAGAAATAGTTAAGTAGGTTACATATGGAATTTACTTCGAAAAGCACGTTACGTATAGTCTGAGTGAAATTTTAAATAGAAATTAAAAGTGTTTTTCTTTTTTATCAAAAGAAAAAATAGAGGATTGTTTTGATCAAAAATAAAGACTGAAAATGTTATTTTATTCTCATAATCTTCACCGACACTATCCAGTTACTGTTATTTGCTTCCTATATTACACGAGCAGTGATAGTAATATGTATGTTGGTTACAAATTATTTAAACGATTATGTATAAATATAAATATGGCTTCCAAAATATTATCCATTTTGGTCAAAAATTGCATTTTCATTTTGTATTTTTTATAAATACGCCATATTTTCTATTTTCCTTAAAAATTTTGATTTGTTCGATGTGGAGATAGTAAAAACTCACTTCTCTATCCCTTTCTTCTCTCTTTTTCTCTTCTTTCTTTTTATCTCTATTCTCTTTCTTTCTCTCTCTTTTCTCTTTCTCTCTCTTTTCTCTTTCTCTCTCTCTCTTCTAGTATCTTTCTCTCTTTTCTCTCGTCTTGTAAATTTCTCTCCTCTCTCTTTTGTCATTCTCCCCCTTTTCTCACTCTCTCTCTCTTCTCTTACTCTCTTTTTTCTCTATTCTCTATTCTCGTCTCTCACTCCCCTTCTCCTTTTTCTTTCTTTTCCCTTTCTCTTCTTTCCCCTTTTCTCATCTTTTCTTTTCTCTCTCTCTCTCTCTTCTCTTCTCTTTAGTTAAAAATAAAAACGGAAGAGGGAGAAAGTAAGAGCTAAGTTTTCCAACAGAGAACCGCCATACAAGTTGGTTTCACTCGAGAACTTCCGTGTAGAACTGCTGATTCACAGTGGCGGTAATTAGAAATTTAAAATATAGAGAAGGCGAAAGCATATAGCAACTAGATGTACCAGAAAATCTATAGAGGAAAAAGAGTGAGATGATCAAACAAAAATTAAAAACTTTGTTCCAAAGCCTATGTTTTGATACTTTTCATTCAATCAGAAGTATTGCCATTCATAACAAGTTTTTAGATTTACTGTTTTATTTTAATAATTTCATTTATTTTAAGTTTGGCAACCCATATAATTAATGTTTTTGTTTTGGAATTTTACAAAAACGGGGAGAGAAAATACCGTTTCGCAATAAGAGACACTACGATAAGTACAGTAGAGACCTGAAAACTCGGCCTAATGTGGATTGAAGGATGGCTAAGTTTGTGAAAATGCCGGGTTATTGAGAATGGATTAAAAAAGAATAAGTACGAGTGCATCCTCAAAAAATATTGCACTGCGCTTATATGCATCATTTGCTTGAGAATACAACAAAAAATAAACTGCCCAAATACCCTTAAACAAAGGAAAAGTACAAGTGTCCTTTGTATAACACGGTTAATTCCTACCGTGCAATATCAAAATTGTGTTGTACGATACTGTTTTATTTTTTAATTTAAATTATTTTTTTATTGAAGTGAAAACTTCTTTATCGGCGTTGGGCACTTTTTGGTAGGGGGAAATCTTATGGGTTCGCGTCACCGACATGCTCTGACTGGCGCATGCGCAGTATGCTGTTCGCCTTAGAAACTTTTTAGATGGGTGAAATCTCGTGCGTTCGCGTCACCGACATTCATTTTGCAGTATATCTGTAACTATACAGCTGACGTATAGTGCTTTGTATATCTTATTAAGTGAAATTGAATGGATTTGGTGAAAAGTTCAATGTGTATATACTGTGCATTGTTGAAATAGTGTTTTCGTTTGATTATTATTTGAATCGTTTAATTGAAGAGAATCATTGTGCGGTACAATAGTGAGTACCAAATAAATATACTAATTTTTTTAAGCTAAAAAACAAATAACAGAATTATTTCAAAAACTCGTATTTATTTTGGTGTTTGAAATTTTTATATTATTTAAAATTATTTAAAATCTTCGTATTTATTCTGGCGTTTGAAAATTTTGCATTATTTATTTTCTAATATTTAACCTCTGCAATGCATCACGCAAATCCGGATTAGTATTTCACAGTGGCTTAGACGTTTTCTTACTACTGTGGTAAAACAGATTTCTAGTTATTCAATCATATTTTTATCGTGAATTTTGAAATTAAAAATTTTATAAAATCTAATAACAATTCAAGATTAAGGTGTTGAAGTTTAAAATATGGTTATTAATTCAAATAAATATAATAAAAGATCAAGTTATCGAGAAGATCTAACGTTAGAATTGAAAAGGTTACAAAACAATACACTACAAACGGTCACCAAAACTTTTCTAGAATTTATCTCCAACAAGAAAGGATTATCGATATTTTCATTCTATTGTCAAAGTTTGCATGCGCATGCAGCTGACCTAAAAAATGATGCTATCGTAAAAAAGTCAAATGGTCTGCTTTTCTCAGAAATTCGTATGAAAAACGAAGAACATCTTGATATTCCGAATTTCAACTTTGTTGTAAGTTATGAAAGACCCGAAGTTCCAGTAGCAGCCGTAGCTATTTATCACAATACTCAAGATCGTCACACTTCATTACCTCACATATGGACATACATACTAAATTCACTGGGAGCATTGTTGTTAATGTTTCTGATATAGGCGAAATTTGCGTTGCTCGTTGCGATTCCGAGAATGGGCAATACATATCAATGTGTGTGTGATTGCCGTTTATATTTCGCCTGGAAAATCTATGAGACAAATTCAACAATTTTTATTCGAAAATTTGATGATTTATACAAAAGAAGATTCTGAAATACTCGAAAAAAAGCTTTGGCGAAAAATATGATAACGTACTGATGCTTTTAAGTGGAGACTTCAATATTAACTTTGCAGATGATAAAAATCTACCACTAATTGAATTTCTAAATGAAACACTTAATTTAAATATGTCCAATGATCGAAAACTCAGTACTACAAAATATAAAACGACGATCGGTGCGGTTTTTACGCGATACATAGATAAATTTGAATCAAACTTTTCCCTTTCTTACTTTAGTTACCATAAGCCTATTGTATCTTTTTTAGAACAAAATGAAATAATTGAAAGTACAAAATGTCTAAGTATTGTTGAAATTAATGATGACAATGATGTAAACAATTAAAATAATATTAAAAATCAAGTACATTGAAATTTAAGTAAATACAAATACTATCCATAGATAATATGATTGTATATTAATTGTTATTTCAATTGAATTGTATTTATATTTTGTCATATAAATTCTCTCGTAGTAATATATTTGAGAATAATAAGAAAACCATATAAACATGCGTATAATTGTTGCTCGGAGTGTCAATAGATGTGAAAACCAGATTGAAGTTGATAATTTTAATTCAAATATTATGAAATTTCAAATTTTAATACTAAAAGTTCTAAGTTTTCACTTCTATCGGCAGTCTGTATGACTGCCTTTTTTTTGTAATTTAAATTGTTTTTTAATTTTTGTAATTTCAATTATTTTTTTTAAATTTTTGTAAGTTAAATTATTTTTTAATTTTTGTAATTTCAATTATTTTTTAACTCTTGTAATTTAAATTTTTTATTTGAATTATGCTTTTATTTATTTATTAAATTAATTATATATGTACAATATAAATCAGGGCAATTTGTACCGAGTTGTATCGAAATCAAGTCTTAAAGTGCAAAATTTTATGATAACTGAAATTTCATTCCGATGAAACATACAAATGAAAAAGTAAGTTCACTTCAAGTTTTCAATCAAGAACAAAAATATGAAATACAAAAATTAAAAATACAACAAAAGATAATAATTATTATTACAAAATAAATAGAAAGCCGCCCATCCGGTATAGTGAAGCTGACTGCGGTGACGTAGGGACTGGGTTCGAATCCCGGAGAAGGCATGGATGTTTGTGTTATAATCCTTTCTTCTGTCTGTGTTGTATGCCCCCGAGTTATACTTTGCGTGGTGCACGAGATTTATGAACGTTAAAAAAAAGAAGAAAAATAGAAACAGCTGCTTAGGATCACAAAATTAATTTTCATCATCAATCTCATCAGTTACAGCGAATCTATATTTTTCTCTCAAAGTGGATTGAAAAACTCCTCTTCACTAGTTATTCTTCCATCATTACAAAAGTTATCTGACGGGGTCATATCTGTTTCTACCTTTCAGTTCTTTGAGAATTTCTCTATAAAGAGCTAAAAAATTAGCAATTCTCTTTTAAATCTTCCGCTACATATTACCGAAGTAATAAAGTTGACAATTCCCTCTATTGAACGTAATTGGAAAAAAAATTTAATTGAGAATTCTTATAGAATGAAAATGATGTTCGATTTTTTAAAATCGGGTTGTAACAAAATCGTGTAATGTTGGATTCAAGTTTTGTACCGTGTAATAACGAAAGCGTGTTTTACAAATGCCATGTTGTAACGGATCTATACGGTCTTTAACTAACCTCCTCTATTTTCCTAAAGATAATTTATTTATTTCAACCAATCTTCACCGAGACCAGGCGTGATTTATGCAAATAAGATATATTATATAAGTTCGGGTTTCGCGAGTTAAGAAGTTAAGTAAAGTGAAGTGATAGGAAGAGTGAACTTAAGTGAATTAAAGATAGAGACGTCAGCACGAAGTTGTTGACAATCGTAGATAGCCTACGCGAGAAGAAGCGGATTGAATATAGGAAAATCCTTATTACAGAGCGTGGATTCTTCTCCCATTCTTCCAGCCACTAAAAAGGCAGAAATCATCACGAAGGAACAGCCGATGTAAAATATAAGGTCAGAGATTTTATTTAAGATATTGCGAATATTCGTACGTGGCGTAGCTGTACTTGTGCGCGTTTAAGCTTTCCTAGATTCAGTTGACGTTCTGGATATTCCGCTAGTAGTGATTTCCCGTTTCGCGTACTCCACTCTTATTTGTTTTTCTTAATTGAATTGTGTGTTTCTTAACATTGGTGTTGATTAGAATCAATAAATCTATTTGATTTGCAATTATGTCTTTTGATCATTTAAGTCCGCCTACACATCCGGTAGTATTTTCAGATAAACAGGGAATTAGTAGTGTAAGGGGTGGCTTTCAGTCATGACAGTGTTATATGAGGAACACCTGTGCGTACTTTATGAAGGCATACATCTTTTCCTACATGAAAATGAAAATTAATTAATACATTGTATGTAGTAACTTACATATCAGACACAAATTAGAAAAATACCTTCCGAAGGCATAAAGTTGTCTAAAATGAAAATTAAGTAGTTGACTTAACAAAAACTGGCTAATTTTATTTAAAGAAATGCGTAACGTCTTGTCTTCCGTACTGCACTCTGCGTTTTGCTGCATCATCACGAAGACGACGAAGGAGCTAGCTGTAAATCCATTACCAACTAAAGTTGTTCAAAATACCAAAGGATGGTTTTCGACAGCCTTTAAGTATCCAACTACCCTAAAACTGTGAATTTTGCGAAAAATTGACAATTTTTTTTATGATTTTAATTTATAGGCTATCTTATTAGCTTTATAAAAATACCAAGTTTATCATTTTCCGTTCACTAGAATAAAAACTACAAGTGTTTTAGTAAAAGCAGATGCCATGACTGTAAGCAAGATGTCATACTTTAAAACGCGTTTTACTCGAAATGTGATTTTTTGAAAATAATCAAATGGGGGTCAGCGATTGCTAAAAAAGTTTTGAACATAATTAACTGAAATTTTTTGTGTAAGTTCTGTATAATAATAGAAGTGTTTTAAGCTTCAAGATTTATCAGTCACTGTTTTATTACAAAATTTACAGTCCCTTAAGTGAATATAATCACTGTTTTCTTTTGGTCGCCCATCCGGTATAGTGGTTAGTGACGCTGACTGCTGTGCCGTAGGGTCTGGGTTCAAATCCTGGAGAAGACATGGATGTTTGTAAATGTATAGTGCCTTCGTGTGTGGGATGGGGGTACTCTAAATAGCCGTCGAGCCGCAAGTCCTCTCGTGTGGAAGAGGAAGAGAGGTGGGAAACCCCTGACCACTCCCATGGTGTTCTCCCTCAAAATTGGGGTGTAACCGAGCCAAGTCGTACTGTCACCTGCATGATGCTCAAAGCTACGGCTAACGACAGGCGTACAATATTGCCCGGTGCCATGATGAATTTCGTTGGCCTTGATCTGACTACGTCAGACAGGTGTCATTAGCAACAACTGTTTTTTTTAAGCAATTGCATATAATAACTGAAATAAAGTGCTCTAGTTTTTTTGTAAAAATTAAAATATCTCTTATCCTGACGGTCATTTCGACAATGAATAACATAGAAACACATCAGAATTGAAAATTTGTTCATAAACCTTTGGTACAGAATGGACCGCGTTTATGTTATTTTTTGTCAATTTTTACCCATTTTTTTACCATTTTAGTTATAATAATTTATTTTTCTCTTCTTAATTTTAGCATATTTATCTTTAAATATACTCAAAAAATCTAAAAACAACAAAAAAATCCACATATCTCTATTTAAAAAAAAAAAAGTTGTCGCAACCAGTCGGATACTTTAAGTCCGATATTTTAAGTCGGATACTTTAAGTCCTCCGTATGTGATATTTTACGTGTTTGTACGGTGTCCACAACGTTAATGGAGAAGTGGGAGTGCAAAGTGATACCAAGAAATGCGGGTCTGTACTTGGGGTTTTTTCAATATGAAAAGGTATGACCCAGTTATCCGTTTTCGAGACTCTCCTGTAATGTAAAATAAAAAGAAAATTGTGTGTGTGGCAGTTATAGAGACTGCCGATAGAAGTGAAAACTTAAAAATTTAGTATTAAAATTTGAAATTTCATTATGTTTGAATTAAAATTATCAATATCAATCTGGTTTTCACATCTATTGACACTCCGAGCAACAACTAAATTCACGTTTTTATGGTTTTTTACTATTCAAATATATTACGGGCTGTACAAGATCATGACAAAATATAAATACAATTCAATTGAAATAACAATTAATATACGATCATATTATTTATGGATAGTATTTGTATTTACTTAAATTTCAATGTACTTGATTTTTAACATTATTTTAATTGTTTGCATCATTGTCATCATTCATTTCAACAATACTTCAATTATTTTATTTTGTTCTAAAAAAGATACAATAGGCTTATGGTAACTAAAGTAAGAAAGGAAAATGTTTGATTCAAATTTATCTAAGTATCGCGTAAAAACCGCATCGATCGTCGTTTTATATTTTGTAGTACTGAGTTTTTTCGATCATTGAACATATTTAAATTAAGTGTTTCATTTAGAAAATCAATTAGTGGTAGATTTTTATCATCTGCAAAGTTAATATTGAAGTCTCCACTTAAAATCATCGGTACATTATCATAGTTTTCACCAAATCTTTTTTCGAGTATTCGAGAAACTTCTTTTGTTTAAATCATCAGATTTTCGAATAAAAATTGTTGTATCTGTCTCATAGATTTTCCAGGCGAAATATAAACGACAACCATTAATATGTATTGCCCATTCTCGGAATCGCAACGAGCAATGCACAGTATACACACATTGAACTTTTCACTAAATCCATTTAATTTCACGTATAAGATATACACATCACTATACGTCAGCTGTATAGCTACAGATATACTGCTATAAGCATGTAGGTGACGCGAACGCATGAGATTTCACCCATCCAAAAAGTGTCTAAGGCGAACAGCACACTGCGCGTGCGCCAGTCAGAGCATGTCGGTGACGCGAACCCATAAGATTTTCCCCTACCAAAAAGTGCCTAACGCCGCTAATGAAGTTTTCACTTCAAAAAACTTTAATCCCTTCCCGAGCTGAGTTCGGGCACTGTGAACTTTACACTGTGCAATTGGCCTTTTCCGAATTATTTCATATGTGCTTTTTATGGTTTCGAATAATTGAAAAGTACCACATTAGGGGGAATTTTCTGCAAAAAGAGGATGTCCTTTTGCTGAGCGTCCCTCTTCATGCTTGTCGCAAAGACACTTTGTTGACTACATTCTCCCAACAAACAAAAACACTAATCCAACACGACATTGCATTATTTGCTGCTCAAAGAGAGACAGTAAAGGGAAGAAGACAAGGAGAGAAGCAAGATTATACTGTCCAGATTGCGATGTTGGGTTATGTGTAGAACCATGTTCTCGAATTTATCATACTCAATCAAATTTTGATAAATAATTTCATAATCATTTACGTTAGTGCAAAACATGTAAATAAAATTTGTAATTCAAGGTAAAAGCTGGGTATTCTAATCTTTATGAATTAAGTTTGTGGAAATTAACTTCAAAGTCTAATAATTATTAGATTTAACTGAATAAAAATCATTGTTGCCAAATTTCCCAGGCTAAATTGTTCGAAAGAATTCCTTTTCAAATAGGATTTCAGCAAAAATATTAATATCGATTTTGCAAAAAAATCCTGACGTGATGGGAAAAAATGGAAGTCCTTTTCGAAATCAGCACACTAACTAATTTTAAAATATCTAGAAACATCTTTTGTATTTTTCCAAAACTTTAATTTTGTACCCCTGTGTAATTTCTTCCATGCAGAAAGCCAACTTTACAGGTAAATTACTCATTTATTTAAATATTTTTTTTACATTAATTTTTAGGAAATTTTGTATGTAAATGGTGCTATTTTGCTTGAAAAGATATGTATGCTTGAAAATAAGCATAACAAATTGACATTTTTTGATCCACAATCAATAATTAAAATGAGCCTAGAAGGGGTCGATTTATCTTTTGCATGTACGAATCAGTGCATTTCCATTTATAGTTGCTAAAGTAACCTCTTGTTTTGGTTGTTCAGTTATATGAAGTAAACTGAATCTCTTTTGAAGCGAAAAGTTCCGAGTTATCACAGGGGGAAAAAAGTGAAAGTTCATCATTTTCTGTTTTAAAATAAGGCTATATGTCTTTGTTTTTGTCTGGCGAAGACTTATTGTCAAATGTGCCGCTGATCTTGATGAACAACTGTTAGAGAGGCAGGTACAATAGCTATTCACTTAAATATTAATATTATTTTGATTATTCTAAACATAAAAACTGAATATTTTATTAGGATAAACTGTAATCCCCCCTATAGGTTTTTTTAAAAATATTTTAATTGCATGTTTGCAAATTAATCATTTAATTATAATTAATACATGACACTATATTTTAAAACGTAAGCAAACGACTTTTTCATTAATTACTGAAAATAAAATAAAGGAAATTCAGTAATTTATAAAAAAAATTATTCCCTAATTTTTATCATCCTTAAATTCTAAAAACTTGCAACCTTTTCTTTTTTCTCTTTTCTTCCGGTTTAAGAAAAACAAATGATTTTTACTTAAAGGAAAAAATATGACATTAAAAGTCTAGATTATTCTCTTTTCTTTTGTCTTGAACTCCAATCTTCATTAAAAATGAGAACAGCGCCACCGGCCGAAAAAAATTAAGTTAATATCAGAATTAAAAGGGTTGCGTAGGTGAAACGTACAGAAACTACGCAATAGTATCTAAAAATTCATAATAATTATAGAACTATTGATTTGTTATTTGTTTAGTGTGCTTTGTGCTGTAGTAATTGTGTAATTTGGGCGTAGTAATTAAAATTTATAGATGTTCACAGTGCTTTTATGCACGGTCTTTAGTACGATCAGTTCGTGGCAGCCCTGCATTGACAAAGTAAGGCATTTTACCTTGAGTATGTTCTTCATTTTAAAGAAAAACAAAAAAAAATTAAATATTTAATTTACAGAATTTTTTTAAAAAAACTCTAACAATTTTTAAGAAAATTCAGGTGAGTTAAACAAATACTAATAAGCATTTTGCCTTAACGTGATATGAATGACCAAGGATATGCATAACTAACCATCTCAATGATTGAATATAAACAGTAATTATAAGCTAAATTTTTAATAAAAGATATTAATTATCATTTTTCAGAAGAATTTTTTTTAAAAAATAGAATGATAAATTGATTACAGCGAAATGATTTATTTTCCCTGAAAAATAAATATTCGTTCATAAAACCGCATTTGATAATCAAAAGGCAATGCGTGGCCTTAAAGTTGCAGGTTCTCGAACCCTGATCTGATTGAATTATAACTGTGTGATTCTACTATATCAACACAACCAACAATTTCAAGCCCAATATCAATGCGAAAGTAACTATTTGCGAGGTTAAACCTTGCCCACCACCATTTAATTGATTCTTAATTGAGGTTTCATTAATCTGAGTACAGTATACCCACTGCTTACCTGTTGACCTTTGTTTTTGTTTTGTAACGGGATTTTTTTCACTCGATAGTCATTGCACTTTCCTGGGAGGAATGCCCTTGCGATTTATATCTTTTTCTCAAGGTTTTCCAACAAATATTTACGTACGAAACGATAAAAGGTATATTTTACCGGAAGGTTAGTAGTATTTTTTTCCCTTGTCATTTGCCAAGTAATCATTTTAATGACCATTGCGCGAAAAGGAAAGGAATAAATCAATTCGCATTTGCTTGTTTCAATATAATGGACCGTAATAATTACACACTCAGATTCCAATACTGTAACTGCCCACATGTTACAATACTAATAACCTCGCTGGAATCCTTGGATTTTGTGGAAAGATTCCACTTTTATTGCTAATTAAACTTTTTAAAAAAGTTGTGGAAATGCTTGTGTCGTCATCCCCAGTATGTTCTCCCCCCCCCCCTTCAATTGAATTACGCAGGTAAGTTGCTCAAAAGGCTCGAAATGGTATAATGCGATTCGTTTCTTATATCCTTGATGCACTGAATTGTGAGGGTAATCAAATGACTCCCCGCGGATTGAATACCTTGAACTAGTTTTGTCAATCGTTGGTGGACTAGAGGGTATACCTTAAGGGGATCAAAAGTCATCATTTTGATTGGTGTAATATTTGTTCTGCGAGGTTAACGACTTTTTACCGAATTGTAGGCAGCAAAGAACTCCACTTGGGAAGAAAAAAAAAGATACAATATTTAATCAGAAAAGTCTAGAAAATTCGAAAAGAATCATTTTTAAATGAACTACCCACCTACTCATTTTCATTTAAAGAGTAGGCTCTATAATATATTCTTTTAAAAACAGTTCTTGATACATTTTTTGATTTCTAAGACGCATGCAGCTTCAATGAAATGTTTTTAAGTTATGAATATCATTAAAAAGGGGGGGGGGATTTTATACTTTTAAGGTAACCTTGCTTTAAAATGCTAAGCAAAGGTTTCCATCTTAAACTTTTATTTCCTAATGTTCTTATTCAAGAGATATATTCATTAGCAAGGCATCTCTTTTCCCATGTCCTCGGTGTATAATTTTTTATACATTGTGTCCTCGTTCTGAAAAGACAAAATTATGCATGTTATAGAAGATCAGCATAATTAGCTTTTTAATGTTCTTTACAACGTATATTCAAGCCAATTGAAATGGAGACATAAAAACTCTTTAAATAACTTTCGAATATATAGTACTAAATTATTTATATTTACATATAAAACAGTTTCTTGTGTAAATGTGTTGTGTAAGACAGGCATCCTTCTTATCTTTAGAGAAAGAGGCCCTCGGAATAGGACTGAGAATCAATGAGGATAAGACCAAATACATGCCTTGCACTAAATCATGTTTTTACAATTCCCACTTTAATATTGAAGAGCATAATTTTGAAGTTACTGACAGTTTCACTTATTTAGGTTCTGAAATTAACACTAGGAACGATTGTACTACTGAAATACAAAAGATAATTACTATGGCTAATAGATGTCTTAATGGAATACGAATATGTATGAAATCTAATTTAACCAAAAGAAAAACAAAAGCTCTATTGTATAAAAGTCTTTTAAGATCAGTATTAACTTATGAATGTGAAACTTGGTCCACGTCTCGAACAGATGAGAACATGATAAGTATCTACGAAAGGAAGATTTTAAGATTTATTTTTGGAAGAATTCAGGAAAATGGAACGTGGCGAAGATCAAATTTCGAGCTTTATTAATCATATAAAAAATCTAACATTGTTAACTTCATCAAAATACAACGAATTAAATAGGCAGGCCACGTTGTCAGAATGGACGAAGACCGCACCCAGTGGCGTAAAGTACACCACCGCAACCCCCACATTACGGGGGGGCAGGGACTCTAGGGGGGGCCAAAGTTTGACTGATGCTAAGTACGTATTTGAGCTTTGGGCCCAAAACCTGAGTTTGCAGGGGGGGGGGCTAATATTCTCCGTTACGCCACTGATCGCACCACTAAAAAAGTTTTCAATGCCCAACCAACTGGCACACGAAGAAACGGCAGGCCATAGCTTAGATGGATTGATGGCCTAGAAAAAAGTCTCCTAGCTTTGAGAACTAAGAATTGGAGAACACTAGCAGGAAGAAGGCTTCTTGTGAGAAGGCCAAGGCCCACCCTTTGCTGTTGAGCCACTGAGGAAGGAAGAAAGATATGCATAGTATGCCTTATATACATATGGTATTGTTTATTTGAAGTTTTCCCAACTCAAAACGCAAATTTAAAAAATATGAAATGCATATTTTATCTATATTTTTCAAATAATTGTTGACGTATTACATACTAGTTGCATATCTATTTTCAAACTAATATTAAGCTTCAATATAGACAGAATAATTTTTCAAATCTAGCTTAAATATTCGTATTCATGGACGTTTTCATGGGCCCAGGCCCAAGACCCCGTCCTAACATGTGTGTGTGGGGGGGGGGGTGCTTGTGTCGTTCTTGACTCGACCTCAACAAGATCGTGATACGAATAATTTTAATCATCAAATGTTATTTAGAAATTTTTAACTAGATGCTAACTAGCAACAGTAGCAAGATTTCATGATTATGTCATGTTCGTCATCCGAATCTAAGCCTTGGCTTTCCACCATATACCTTCATTACACATTTAGTTGAAAGGTGGAGATGATCGAGACTTATTGGTTATTTAAAAAGATCGAAGGTGGTGCCCACTTTTGGCATAGATGCCCAGAGCTTCAAGAAGTCTCAAGACGTCATTCATCGTAATGGAAGTCATTATAATTTCTCAAGCTGTTAAAAATATGGAACATTTGTTACGCTGTATTTAAAACAGTAAACAGTCTCCGTGAAAGTATATACGTGTGTATATACTTCGTACAGAAAAATTTTTAATACTTATATATGATTCGAATGAAAATGTAAAAATGAAAAACAGTAGTATATTGCTTTATACATAGATGTTTAATTCGATTTTTTTAATAATATAATAAAATGTAATTAATATATATAATTAAATAAGTGATACGAAATATTTTTATAATCATACCTATCTATACACATTTGATAAGATATATTAATTCATGGCAAAATATATATATTTTTTGTAGCATATTCACGAGTAAATGCAATATTGCGTTCATTAGTACCAGAGATATAAAATAAATGCACTTGTAACGCATACATTTATATAAGCAGCTTGAGAATTTTTCTGATTCTTTTTTTCCCCGGCAGATAAAATATATAGCTAGAAATATTTAAATTTATTTACAACCTAACATTTTCCCTTGGTATCTATTTCAAAGCACAGAATTTTTAAATAACCATATTTTAAAAGAATTATTGAAATTTAAATAGTTCAGTGTGCACCACATACTAAATATCATTTTTACTGATCAAATAAATCAAATAACAAGAAATTACCCTTTTTATTATTAATTAATGTAATTCTATGAAAGTTTATTTTTATCCAAACATGAATTCTCTGATTGTCGGCTCTGGTGGCTTGGAAGTAGCATGCTCCCTTCGTAAGCACAAGGTTGTGGATTCGACTCCGGCTAGAGTCGATCGATTTTCTGGATGCAAAAATCGTAGGCATGCATGCTATATGATTATGTGGCATGTAAAAGATCCGTTGAGATACATTTGGCTCTGGTACTCTCGGCAAAATTAAATCACGGCAACATTCAGCATCCGAAGAGAGCTTGAATTAAAAATTAATTCCTGCGTCTAAATTTGGTACGAGGCCGCCGCTAGATGGAGCCACCATGAAAGGGCTCTTGCATTTGGGGATTTGCCATGTCTGCAAAGGCTAAGTTGCTAAAATGTAACCCCATTAAAAAATGGAAAACCCCAGGGAAAAAAATTATCTGATAGAAATATTAAAACAAAATCTCCTTGATATCCAATCAGCATAAAATGTTGTGACAACTCGAATTATTAATTTATGATTAAATTTATCATTAATCAGCTTTATTATTAATTTGGCTTTGAATGATAACTTTATTATTAATTTATGATTAATTTTTAAAAAACACAGCATTATTACAATATATTTTGTTCTATTTCTTACGTGATAAGAAATATTTTCTTCCGTATCCTTTGAATAGAAAATAGAGCAAGGAGAAATTTATTTGTTTGTGACAATAGACATTTATTCCAAAGAGATAAGAAAATTAGGAAAAAATATTAATATTAGAAATAATTATTCAGCAATCGTCATTTTGGGATATGCAAAACTTATTTGTAGTGTCCTAATTTATTAAATCATTATTCAGGATAGAAAAACATTAGAAATATTAGATACTGTAATTAGAGTATGCTAAACATTTTCATTATCAGTTTGCGTAAAACATTTTTGTTTTAATTTTAAATGATCAAATTTAAACTCTCCTGTGTTCCATTTTCATTAAAAGGCCGTGTTATAATTAACACTTTTATTTCCAAGATGTTTAATAATACGCATGAGGAACGTGTTGAATATCTTAATTAACACTTTATAATTAATGACACAGCCCATTTAAGAGTACAATTATATGTGGATTTATAAAGAGATTGCTAGGTGTGTAAAAATATCTTTAAAAATAAGGATTACGTCACCCATAGGATGTAAGTGTAAATGGATTGATTTTTTTTTCAGAATTTCAAAACCTACTTTTATAAGGAAAAGATGTTCTCTTGTAAATTGATGAAGGGGAAAAATAAAATAAAAAATTTATTTTTATGTACTACCACAAGGGGAATGAAGTTTATGTATATTTCCGCTTTTTTTCAAATCCTGCTATTAGTTCACACACTCTCTATATGTATATACGGTCGACTCTCGATAATTCGAAATTGAAGGGACCAATGAAAAACTTCGAATCATCTAGAGGGTAAGAAAAAACTCCTGAATTTTTTTTCTAACACATTTAAATTTTAAACTATGTAATAAAATAGCAATTGTACATATACATAAAATTACTTTAGAATATTTTTAAAAAATACATCTTACACAGCATAATTTGTTTTACAGAAGTTCAGCCATGTATTAAAATAATACATTTAGTAATTCTCTTTCACATCCCATCCAATCTCTTCCATTCCTCGTTTGAAATTAAATCGTTTCGCACCCGGTTCCTTCAGACACGGTCCCCAACACCATTGGCTCTTCAAGGCAGAGTCCAGTGTCACCCATGTCCCATTTGGTGCCACATGCTATAAGTCACACAGATGAACCATAAATAGTTATGCCAGTCCAATGCAAAAAACACAATCCTACGCATCACAATAGCGGACCATCCTTTCTGAACACATTAGTAATAAGGTGACGTATTAAACGAAAGATATGGTCGGCTGACAACAGGTGCGTTCAGAACTGTCCACTTGAAGAAAGAAAGCAACAAAAGCGTCTTTTCGCCTGAGAAACTGGGAGACACAAAGAAGGAGTAGCAGACAGAAGGTCATCAAAGGGGTTAAGTTACAGGGGAGACACGCAGAGACAATACAACACAAAACATTTAAGCCCCAAAATTGTTTACTATAAGACTCTAGATAGTAAGTGTTCGAATTGTCGAGAGTTTTATAAGATAATTATTACGTGCTGTAGTCTCGCCAGTCACAGATTTTACTTCGAATTATTGATGGAACCAAAACGTATTGTTTTAGTTCGAAATATCCAGAGTCGACTGTATATATATATATATATCTTGTTCAAATTTCCAATCGTTAATAAAATACTTTTTATTCATCCACCGATTCATCCATTTTTTTAACTTTCAGTGGAAGACACATGATGTTAATACAGTTTTTTTCAAATATTAATTCATTAATTATTTTTTTTAAATTTATTCTGCATTATTTCTGAATAAGTTAGAACTAGCTGCAACAGATGGTGCCAATAGGAATTTCTAACGATTTTTTTCTTTGTTTCAAATACTTATTGTTTTATTCTTCCACTTCAGTTCAAATTTATATGTTTTAAACTTGTTGTGGATATGACACTTGATGTTTATGCAGTGTTTTCAAACATTAATTCATTAATTAAATTATATTTCTTAATTTCAAATTTATTCTGCGTTATTTCTGAATAAGTTAGAACTAGCTGCAACAGATGGTGCCAGTAGGACACTTGATGTTTATTCTGTTTTTTCAAACTTGACTAAAAAATTTTTTTTATAATTATTTGTTTATAATAAAGCGTCAAAGTAATTTTTGGTGGAACAAAAACAGGAATTTTAGTCAGTGGCGTAGCAAGTCTTGAGCGGGCCCTGTATCAAAGTTGCTTGGGGGCCCTTGCTAGTGGCTCCTCAAAATTTTGCGAGTTTTTATTTTCCAGTTTTGGGGCCCTCAGAGCTTGGTGGCCCCGTATCATTGATACGTCAGTAGCTAAGCCGCTGATTTTAGTACTTTGTAACCAATATTACGTTGAGAGGACACCGACTAAATAGTTACAAGAAAAAACATCAGGTACAGTTTACAATTTCTTTAGAATTAAATTTTTTTCTTAAAAAAAAAAAAAGCTTCTGTCGCGAAATTACAGTGCAGGATAAGCGGAAGACAGAAAAAAAACCTTGATCAGACTGCAGGAAATACAGAGAGATGAAACGATGAAAGATTATGAAACGTTGCAATGTACAATGCTCATTACACGGTACTTCATTTAGCGATATCCGTCCTTTTTAGTAATTTATATTATTAAAAAATAATTTTATTTTGAGTCAAAAATTATCTTTCCAAAACAAAGTCTTTTTACATTCCCCCCCCCCCCCGAAAATTCAATTTTTTTGTAGCATTTTTCATTTTGAAATTATTTTTATTTTTATTTTTCTTCTAGTAGAAATAAATATTATAAAATAATTTTCCAGCATACGTAGGTTCTGATAAATAATAATTTTTCTTCTCCATATTACCGCTAACCATCCTAGTGTACATGGCACATCTAACAATATTTTTAATGAATATCTCTAGATAAATATTTATGATTTGGCGATCATTTTTAGAAGAAAAAAATTGGCAGTTATAGAAACTGCCGATAGAAGTGAAAACTTAGAACCTTTAGTATTAAAAATTGAAATTTCATAATGTTTGAATTAAAAATTATCAACATCAATCTGGTTTTCACATCTATTGACACTCCGAGCAACAACTAAATGCATGTTTATTATTCAAATATATTACGGGTTGTACAAGATCATGACAAGATATAAATACAATTCAATTGAAATAACAATTAATATATAATATTATTTATGGATAGTATTTGTATTTACTTAAATTTCAATGTACTTGATTTTTAACATTTTAATTGTTTGCATCATTGTCATCATTATTTTCAACAATACTTAGACTTTTTGTACTTTCAATTATTTCATTTTGTTCTAAAAAAGATGTTCGATCATTGGACATATTTAAATTGTTTCATTTAGGAATTAAATTAGTGGTAGATTTTTATCATCTGCAAAGTTAATATTGAAGTCTCCACTTAAAATCATAGGTACATTATCATATTTTTCGCCAAAATCTTTTTTCGAGTATTTCAGAACCTTGTTTTGTATAAATCATCAAATTTTCGAATAAAAATTGTTGTATCTGTCTCATAGATTTTCCAGGTGAAATATAAACGGCAACCATAAACATGTATTTCCCATTCTCGGAATCGCAACGAGCAATGCACAGTATATACACATTGAACTTTTCACTAAATCCATTCAATTTCACTTATAAGATATACACAGCACTATACGTCAGTTGTATAGCTACAGATATACTGCTATAAGCATTTCGATGACGCGAACGCACGAGATTTCACCCATTCAAAAAGTGTCTAAGGTGAACAGAACAGCACACTGCGCGTGCGCCAATCAGAGCATGTCGGTGACGCGAACTCATTCGATTTTCCCCTACTTAAAAGTGCCTAACGCCGCTAAAGAAGTTTTCACTTCAAAAAATGTCGACACTATCGTCTACTCCACCAAGGAATTTCGAAAACAGCTTTTAGCAGTTATAAATCAGATTGTTTCGAAAATGTTTCTCTACGATTTGTTCCGTAGATTAATTACTAAATTCGCCACCCAATTCTTAGAAATTCGAAGCAAATAAAAACAAGTCTTCTACGTTTTTATAATAAATGCGTCATTCCCTTAAATATTGTTTTTGAAAACACGTCAATTTTTAAGGTATAAGTAATTCCCTTTCTGGAAGATAAATTTTTACTTACTTTTTTCATTACTTATATAGTTTTTGAAGAGACGCATACGATTGCGGAACAATTTTCGGCTCATTATTATTCATGTCCATTAAAGATTCGTTTCGTGTTATGGTCTTTACCCTTCGCTTTCTCGGCAGGTCATATTCAAGAGTCAACAGAACAGAAAGTTCAAGGTTATTCGAGAACTCTAATCTTTGAAACACTTCCTTTTTTATAGTTCTCACTCGCAGCGTTCGATAAACAAATTTAAAGAATGAGCTTATTAAACTTTTAAAATATCAAAAAAAAAAAAGCTTTTGCTCTGTGTATGCGTAAATGTTTGGTACGTTTTTATTTTCTAATGCCTTTACCTTCTAATGCCGGTGTAAGCATTACGTCGATCGCGATCGACCGGTGGACCGCCAAGACAATTTGGAGTGGCAGCCTGAAGATTAGCTGTTAGAAATAGTATACGGTCGTTTCAGACTGACCGCCTGATCGGGACATCTGCTCATGCACCTCAACACCCAATGGTCACGTATACTAAAAGGAGCACAGTAGGCCTTGACCCTCATGAGCTGTTGCGCCACTGTGAGTTTAGTTTAATTGTATCCGGAAGTTTTCAAGATTGGGACAGTACGCAGACTAAGTCTTCTACTGACTATAATTATGAGAACTGACTTAAGATGAAAATGTTTTATTTCTTAATGTATTTTGAATTGTTGGATAATAAATGCATTATTAAATATTATTATATTTGTCGCTATTATTATTATGTTTATATTTTGCGTTTTACTTTAAACACGGTTTCAAAAAGGGGAGTTTTTCATTTTATTTACGCAGGTAAGTACATATTCCGTATTTATTATTAAGTTATAATAAATATTGTTGACTTTTCCCTTATCTCAGTGCACCTACAACCCTGGGCAGTGGGCATATTCGGGAATTTTTCAAAGGGGTGCGACACGGTGGTCCAGGGTCGAATGTCTACCATTCTAATCCTACCTTAATCCGCTGAGAAACATTTTTGAAGTGAAACATCTTTGGGGACGGGAGTGAATGAGAAATTTACCCAGTTTTGCGTAACAGTGAAAAAGCGAACGGAAGTAGTGATTCCCCCTCCATCCCCCCCCGAAACGTCGCCATGGTGAGGAGATAGTAAGCGGAAGGAAAAGAGAGCAGGGGAGGGGGGACTACGAGACTTTTTTTCATTTTGTCAATAGTCGGGAACAAAGAACAGTAAGAAATAAATTATTTAATAAATAACTAGCATTAATTAATAAACAAAAATTATTAACAACAAATACTTAACTAAATTTTCCGTACTAAAGACATAGGATTATAATCGTTTGAAAAAAAATCTTGGGCGGAGGGTCCGGACCCGTGGACCCTCTACCCCTTTGTACTTTTCACTGATACTTGGTGGGGACCGCAACACCTTGAAACAAGATATCAATCATTGGCATGGCCAAGTAATTTTAGCGCGTTTTTCACATGTTGTATTTTACAATAATGCAACTAATGAACTTTTTACTAACAGAAAGTAGTGTGTGTACTATACTTAAAAAAAAGTAAATAAATAAAAATAAAAAAAATTTAAATTATTAAATTTAAATATGATTCGGCTCATCTAGGGCACAAATGCGACCAAATGCCGAAAACCCGAGGTCAATCGGTTGCTTATTGTCGCGGATTGCTTCTCAGTAATCCCTAAAGGGAAATAGTATGTGTGAACCCTCCCTAACCGGTGGGGGATTCATTCAGTCTGTAATCAACTTTGGCCGATAACGGACCCCCGAAATCGGTGGGTGTGCCTACCCACAAAATAGTAGTTTTTCATTTATATTTAAGTGTTGTGTGTGTCGTCATAATAAATATTTAAAACCAAAAATAAGGACTGATAATTGAAAACCTGAATACACAACCTAATTCACAACACTTATTGGCTGAGAAAAAGGTACGACAAAATATGGAACGAAGACGAAATTTGCGTCCTAATAGCGCTTTTTTTACACTACGTGAAAAACGCGCTAAAAATTAGAAGTAGCCCGTACCCTGGAAAAGTCTGCCCACCCCTGTTCTAATGCTTATCTGCATGTGTAATTGCATTCTATAACCTCATTATTTCTATAGAGCAGTGATTCTCAACCACTGTGCCGCGGCACAGGGAATAAAATCCATAGCTGAGTCATTTTTGGCCGTTTTATAGAAATAAACTAAGGTATATTTAACTTACCCTTTCGTGGATAAATCGATATAACAAAATTTGATTGGGGTCGTAATCCATTTGTGATAACGGATACATCTGTATGTGAGCTAACTTTGACTGAAGAGGAAAAACTAATTTCATTCTACAATAATCGAGATTTAATTTCACACAAAGCATTCAAAAGAATCAATTAGTTCATTTTGGATTAAAATTAGAGGCGATAATCCATTCATCGCTAAAAAAAACTTTAAAAATATTGTTACAGTTTTCTACATCTTATTTGCGTGAATTCGTATTTTGAGTGTTAACCAACATAAAAATGGAAAAAAAAAGATCGTGACTTTTTTAAAGGTAGATGACGAAATGAGAGTGACAATCATTTTAACGATCTCATATAATCGAAATGATCGGAAATAATCAAACTCAAATTTCACATTAAACGTATTCTTATAATTTATTTGCATCTAATTACAGTAGAACGTCGTTTATCCGAACGTTTATTATCCGGAGCGTCAAATATCCGGACCAAATTTCGGATACGTTTTCGAACAGTGCAATGCTCAACAACTGTTTCACGTGAGGCCAATAGTGACGGGAAAACCCAAGATGAGGGATACTTGGGGGATTTTAGTTGTTTGCTTTGGTAAACATCTGCGCGGAATATTAGGTCAGTTTGTTTCCCAGTGAGAGGGTGTATACGAGTTCTTTTGCTGAGTTTTGTTGATGTAGAAACCGGGATGGCATGCGATGCAGAAGACTATGGATTTCAAATGCTAAATGATGACGAGATTGTGATTTCCGTGCAAGAAGAATACGACCCTGTAGGCGATGAAACGGATGAAGACAATGACAACAACGAAAGTAGCAAGGGTCCATCAAATGCTGAGGCGTTTTCTGCGTTAGAGACAGCTATGGAGTGGTATGAACAACAATCAGAGTGCTATCCTTCTCAACTACTGCTGTGCAAAAGACCTTGCAGCAAAAAAACGAAGGTGTACAATGGTACAGAGAAAAATAAATGATTATTTTCCACAATAAAGGTAAATTTGCGACATTTTGCACATAGTTTTCTTTTTCTTCAAGCACGTTTCCCGCATGTGATGATTTTCAACATTCGTATAGTGTCCGGTTTCAAATATGCATGGATCGCATTCGGTTTTCGGTTATCTGAACATTCGCGCATCCGAACGGTGTCCGGTCCTAATTGATTCGAATAAACGACGTTCTACTGTACTGAATAAATATTTTGTTGTCTCTTTGTCGTTCATATTATTTTATTTAATAATGAAAAAAAATTATTATCGTACACTATTTTACATAGTGTATTACAGATAAATAAAATGGTGGAAGTTACGAGAGTGAGGTGTCACCTTAGATATATTCCACAACACTTCATCTTGATACGGTATTGAAACACGCCACGTATATAGTTTTCCCTGCAGTGATACTCTACTTCTGGGGGGAGAACGTGACGTATTTCAGTATCAGAGTCTTTGCTGATTTCACTTTTTCATAGCAAGAGATGTTTATACAAATCAACTCATCACGGAAGCACTTAATTAAATGTGAAATTAATAAATACGTTTTGAGTTTCAAACGTTTCAAAAAATATTTATAAATGCATTATGAATAAAAATTAATTTTTAATTAAATACTTTGGTTCAATATACATTAATCAAAATTGCTCCTGCTTTAAATTTTTCCGAAAAATTTAATTATTTAGTTTTGTGGTATAATACAAAGGTGAACTAGCATATACTGAAAGAAGGGGAAAAAATATTTGTAGCTGAGATAAATAATTCACTTTAATTACTGTTTCGGAGAACCTTCACTTTTTCGTTGAGTTTATAAAAGTAAAACATAATGAATTATTCAATTGCAGAAGAATGCATTTAAACTAGCAGTGCACGTTTTTATTTCTCCAATTCCGCGGCTCGTTATGCTTTCTTCTGTTACATAAATGAGTGTGTTCATTATTATTCTCAGGTAAAAAATACTTCCTCCGTTTTGAAGCAATATTCGTTGAATTAATGAATTTTTCAAAATGTTTAGTTTGCTTGCTTCTGAATGCATAATTAGAGAATAAAACCAAACAGGACAGAATGAATATTAATGAAAGTTAAGAACCTTCTAACTATTACCTTTTAATAATGACTATCATTAAGTTACCTTCTAACTGTTTATCATTGAACAGTAAATATATTATTTCTCATAAATATACAAGTTAAATACTCGACTTACGCAAATTCGGAGTTATGAGATTTTCAATCTCGTACATACGTCTCTCTCTCTCTCTCTTTTCATCATTAAAACTCTGGCGGGATTATTCATTGCCAGAGCCTAATGAAATTTATAATTTGATTGAAGATGCTGTTGATCTTGCTAGGCATAAATGAATTCAGAAATGGATAGTGATGACATTCATGAACTGCTGGATTCCTACAATCAGGAGCTGACAATTGATTCTACATCAAAATAACTATGCTTTGCGATTTTGCATTTGTGTTATTAAAGATTTTACTTTAAATTTTTGAAGGGAAAACTTCTTTAGCGGCGTTGGGCACTTTTTGGTAGGGGAAAATCTTATGGGTTCGCGTCACCGACATGCTCTGATTGGCGCACGCGCAGTGTGCTGTTCTGTTCACCTTAGACACTTTTTAAATGGGTGAAATCTCGTGCGTTCGCGTCACCGACATGCTTATAGCAGTATATCTGTAGCTATACAACTGACGTATAGTGCTGTGTACATCTTATAAGTGAAATTGAATGGATTTAGTGAAAAGTTCAATGTGTATATATTGTGCATTGCTCGTTGCGATTCCGAGAATGGGCAATACGTATTAATGGTTGCCGTTTATATTTCGCCTGGAAAATCTAAGAGAAAGATACAACAATTTTTATTCGAAAGTTTGATTATTTATACAAAAGAAGGTTCTGAATTACTAGAAAAAATATAACGTACTGATGATTTTAAGTGGAGACTTCAATATTAACTTTGCAGATGATAAAAATCTACCACTAATTGAATTTCTAAATGAAACACTTAATTTAAATATGTCCAATGATCGAAAACTCCGTACCACAAAATATAAAACGACGATCGATGCGGTTTTTACGGGATATTTAGATAAATTTGAATCAAACATTTTCCTTTCTTACTGTAGTTACCATAAGCCTATTGTATCTTTTTTAGAACGAAATGAAATAATTGAAAGTACAAAAAGTCAAAGTATTGTTGAAATTAATGATGAGAATTATGCAAACAATTAAAATAATGTTAAAAATCAAGTACATTGAAATTTAAGCAAAAACAAATAATATCCATAAATAATATGATTGTATATTAATTGTTATTTCATTTGAACTGTATTTATATTTTGTCATGATCTTGTAGAGCCCGTAATATATTTGGATAATAAAAAAACCATATAATTATGCATTTAGTTGTTGCTCGGAGTGTCAATAGATGTGAAAACCAGACTGATGTTTATAATTTTAATACTAAAAGTTCTAAGTTTTCATTTCTATTGGCAGTCTCTATACCTGCCAATTTTTTTCTTCTAAATTATTATTTTCTTTGTCTCCAGCCCCAACTAAAAATATTTTATATGCATTTATATGCGAAATTATACCCCGGCTAACGCGGATTCGACTTAAGCGGTTATATCACATAAGTTCTGGGTATTACTGCACATGCATGGAATCTGTAAATACATGAAAATACTAGCTGTTATCTGCCCTCTTAGCTGGATATTTCATGGCATTGTTTGGCTATACATATTCTTTTTAGTTTATTGTTATTTAAATTCTAGCATTAGCTTCAATTGAAATGAAAAATATTCCCTATCGAACTAATCTCTTGATTTGAAAAGACAAGATTTGAGTTTTTAAGACAGTAGTAAATTTATCATTTATACGCCCCTGTAGCAACCCCTCGGAGTTGATTTCCTCAAACCTCAATTTTAGCGGATCTCTTCTGAACAAAAGAAATATTCCTGCAGAATTCCAAATCTGTGAGACTATTTTTTCGAGAACCGGAATTTTTTTATTTGTTTTTTACGCTCCCATAACTCTCGCTAACTTCCATAGGAGTCATTTTCTGCAAAACATGTTCTTAGCGGATATCTACTCAACAAAGTAAGCGTTCTTACTAAATTTCAAGTTCGCAAGTCTAACAGTCCAAAAAAAAGCGAGTTTTATTATATGTAATGCCCCCCTGGAAGTCGATTTCCTCAAAAAAGTCGTTCGTAGCGGATATACATATACTAAACAGAAGAAATATTTTTGCCAAGTTTAAGGTATCCGAACACGTTCGGAGTACTTTTTAACAAAATAGCATACTAAAACATTATAAATGCTCTTTTAGGACTCAATACCAATAAATATTACTATTTAACTATCAAAACTTAAAATAAATTACCTGAATTTTACAAAAATCACAATTATAAGTGAAATTTTAGCAATATTTTTGAAAAACTTCAAAGCAGTTAGAGAAAAAAGTAATAAACATATATTAGTAAAAGTATTACTAAAACAAATTAGATGCATTTATCTAGAAAATGTACTAAAACTTTAATTTTTTATTAAAATTTGAAAATTTTAGAGCTGATTGAGTAAACATTATAAGAAATGTTACATTTTTTATGAGACCATTATTTAAATAACAAGCCATAACTCAAAAAGTATTCATACAATAAGACATATTTTAGTACATTCTCTAGAAAATAACATAAATATCAGGTATAAAAAGTTTTATAGAAATATATTCGTAATATTTTGAATTATCAGACTCGCCATGATAGATTTCGAGCATTTTAAATTCCCATTTGTGGTAGATCAAAAACTCACTTCCGGTTTTTCTAACTTTATAAAATGGATTGTAACTTGGCCTCTAGGTAGTGTAGAAACAAAACAAAGTAGGTTTCGTAAAGTCAACAGATAGCTCTATTCAATAAAATAAAAAACAAAAATATCTGTCTTGTGAATTTGGTCATTTTCAACGTGTTCTGATATCTTAGTCTTTTTGTTTAATAGTTCAAAAACGGGAATTTTTTTGTGTATAATTTCCCTGTAACTCCCCCCCCCCCCCATCCTTGAGATTGGATTTCTGCAAAATCCATTCTTAGCAGATCTTTACTTAGTGACTATCATCTCTTGTTGAATGAGTTGCATTTCTTCTACTATATAAAATTCACGCAAAAATAAATTACTTATGAACTGCTTTTCGTTTTAGACACATATTCTTAAGCATCTTGTCCTCTTACAAATTTGAGCATTTTATACAACAACTAATAACTAACAAGGTGCCATCAATGCAAATCTTTTAGGTTATGTTGTTTATGGTGATATGTTACTTTTCATGTATTGAAGGTCTATGCTTTAATTAGACTATAAGGACTTCGCAATGATCTCGAGATTTTCGTTTCTTCAAATTTAATTGTGAGTACAATTAGTTACAAATTTTCTGCAATACTCTCTTGTTATTCTAACTTTGAATTGCTTACTCTTATTCGCTTAATTTGAAGCTTTTGTTTATTGTACTTTTTACTTTTTGGATTTCCCCCCCATATTAGACGACCAAATCACAAAGAGGAAAAGCCGGTACCATCTAACACACCAAGGGCTTCAATCAAATTAAGTTGATCTGCTTAGCCCCACTCATTTGGTCCTAAGACCGAAAATTAATTTTATCTTGTTGGGTTCCATTGTTAACTTTTGTTTCCTTTTGCATTTTTATTTAATTATTTTTAAAAATATTTTTCTTATATTATTTATTTATTTGCATTTTTAACTGTGTTTCTCTCTGTGTGTGTGTGTGTACTCGGTAAGCTTAGTCCTAAGCTTGAGTTTAGTTAAGCTAAGCTCTTATCTCTTGCATAACTTGAGCGTTTTGCTATAATTTTATTATCTATCCACCTTATATAGATGGATAGATAAATGCATAAAAATATCAGCCGAACTTTAATTATATATTTACTCATAGCATTTCAAACATTTATCATTATTCTGTAACAATTCACTATCAATAACAAATCGAATGGAATTCAGCACGTCTTCAATGGAAAATACGAGGATAGAAATCATTTTTTTAAGCAAACAGAATTAATCTTATTTTTTATAAATATAAAAGCCTTCAAATGTCGTTATTCAAAATATTATCTTTTTGAAATGTATGCCATGGAGCAGTCTCAGGGTCAATTAACATATCTGTCTCTTATCGAATAAGATACAAATTATTGTAATTAATCATTCAAAAATGTTTTTTTTTAATTTTAAGCATAAATCACAGGTATTATTTTTAAAACGTGTTCATTTTATATATTAAAATTACTTCAGAAGTTACAATCAAACATTTAAAATAGAAAATATTGGTGAAATTTAGAACATCCGTATTAGGTCGAATTTGTGTAGAAACATTCTAAAAACTTAACGAGAACAAAATTAAATAAAACTGTAAGACTCATTTTTTGAAAATATTTTCAATATATTTAATTTTTATTAGCTTTTTCCGACTTTGTTACCTCAGCAACTGTTGTAATGATTAAATTGGATTAAGATGATTATTAAGGTGTATTAGAGTTTTAAAAATATTTTAAAACCTTTTTTTTTTGTTAGAATTTTTATTTTTTAATTAATTTAGTATCTTTCTCAATTTGCAGTAGTATAATATAGTTATTTCCTTAACGTAAAAAAGTTTAAAAATTCTCCTTTTGTAATTTAAAGTTTTACTTGGCCAGGACATTTCATTTGGTAAGCAAAATAAATAAATACTCGAATGAAATTGATTTTTCAGCAAATGTTATTGCTTCCAGGTCATTTCAAGATCTTTTAAAGAATTTTACATGTCTTTGCCGCGTGGTATTTTTTTCTCTGAAAAACACGAAGTATTTATTTATTTTCGAAATTTCTAAGCAAATTGTCAAGATAATCAAAAACAGTACATGTGTTTATATCATTATACAGCAAAAAGTATAATTTTAAATTTCAACTAAAATTTGAATCTTGGGGAAGATTTTGAATTAAAACAAATGTTATTAAAAAAGAAGAAGAAAAGAAAAAGAAGAGTGCAATAGAAGAGAAGAAACAGTGAACAAAATTTTATACCTTGACACAAAAACAAACCACGTGACTGAAAAACAGTGCGAATTTGAATAACTTTTGTTTTTATTGATAGACGACTACATTTTAGTGTTATAATCTAATTTTTTCCTAAATTTGGTTTGGGGTTTTGTTGTGTCCCGTTAAATGATTCATGTCATGTTAAGTGACAATTCTCATACAAATTAATTTCCTTTTTTCCCTTGAAGAAAATATTCAAAACAGCTCTCATACTTTATTCATCTCCGTGAATAGAATTTTAAAAATGTTTTCTGCCTTCTCAATGAAATGTATAATAACAGTAAAGGAGCTATTTTTCCCTTTTCAAGGTGGCGAATGTGCAGAGTTAAGCTTATAAGGGCACAGGACACAGTTGGCGAAATTAAAGCAAACTATTTTTATTTTTACATGCGCAGTAAATAAAAAATTTTCATTTAGTTAAGTATTATTTGACGCTTCATTAAAATTCACTTACAGAAACTAGCAAACAGAACAGATTCCTTGAACAGATAAAACCTTTTGATAATTCTTAATACAGTCGATTCGCTAATTCAAATCTTCCATAATGCGAACCTCTCGCTAGTTTGAAGTATATGCTCGGTCCCTAGAAAAACTCTTGATATTTCAAACTAAAACAATACGTTTTAGTGCACTCAGTATTTCGAAGTAAAATATGTGGCTGACCAGACTACACAACACGCAATAATTCAAAGTTTGTAAAACTCTCGGCAAGTCGAACACTCACTATCATGTGCAGTCCTGTAGGAAAAAAATAACAGGTTGGAGCTTACAAGTTTTGCTATCTCTGCGTGTCTTCCATGAAAAAGCTAAAATTGTGGCTTTGGAACAGAATAACACATAAAGTGATGAAGACGAATCGGAGGAGTTGACTCCGATAACTCTGACAGAAGCTAAAGTGTCACTAAATAAACTATAAACAAATTTTTCTTTCAAAATCATGTGGACGTGGGCGTTTATCAAGCTTCATTTGTTCTAGAAAAAATTATTGATAAAGTTAGATTGAATGCCGTAAAACAAAAAACAGATTTTTCATAAAAAAAGATTAATCATGTACAGTATGTATTATTTTAACAATTGCTTTTAATACATAAATATGTATTAACTTCTGTATCTGTAACTTTTATACTCTATCTATAATGTATACTTTTTAAAAATTAAATACATATGTACAATTGTTGTTTTATTATACAGTTTTAAATTTAAATGTACAGTAGAACGTCGCTTATCCGAATCAACTGGGACCGGACACCGTTCTCATACGCGATTGTTCGGATTACTGAAAACCGAATTCGATAAATGCAGTATATGATACTGGACACTATACAAATATTGAAAGTCATCCCATGCGGGAAAGGTGCTTCAAGAAAAAAAATAGATGCAAAATAAATCCACAATTTTACCTTGATTGTGGAAATTTATCACTTATTTTTCGCTGTACCATTGTGCACCTTCGTTTTTTCATTGCAAGGTCTCTGATTCGCTTCAGCAGCAGTAGTTGAGTAGGACAACACTCTGATTGTTGCTCGTACCACTCCATAGATGTCTCAAACGCAGAAACGCGTCAGCATTTGATGGACCCTTGCTACTTTCGTTGTTATTGCCCTCGTCTTAATCCGTTTCATCGCCGACAGGGTCGTATTCTTCTTACACGGAAGTCACAAGCATTGAAATCCACTGTCTTCTTTATCGAATGCCATCCAGGTTACTACATCAACAAAACTCAACAAAAGAGCACGTATACACCCCCTCACTTGGAAACAAACTGATCTTATATTCCATGCAGATGTTTACCAAATCACACAGCTGAAATTCTCCAAATATCCCTCACCTTGGGCTTTCCCGTCACTTTTGGCCTCATGCGAAGCAACTGTTGAGCATTGCTCTGTTCGAAAACGTATCCGGTCTTAGGTTCGGATATTTGACGCACCGGATAATAAACGCTCGGATAAACGACATTCTACTGTATTAAAAAAAATGTGTTACAAATGTGCTAGTTCATTGGTCCCTCCAACTTCGAATTATCGAGAGTTGACTGTATATATATATATGTGTGTGTGTGAGTGTGTGCGTGTGTATCATAAATGGCTCGGTGGTAGAGCTTTATTTATTTATTCCATGATTAGATTATATGTTCTTGAGCAATTGAATGAATGAGGCACCACTTGGTATTTGGGTACTCTACTTTTATGGACGATCACATACACATGTAAAAAAAACTGGATTACATTTAGCGTTACGACAACACAAAAGCAAGCAGCAGCGAGCGGTATGACGAGGGACAAGGGACAAATTGTAAGTAGGCTAATTTTCCTTCGAAACGAGAACTTTTATATGAGGTGGCAACCGGAAGTTCTTAATTCCACATGACTTCCGTGGACGAAGCTCTTAATTGGTGGAAAGGCATCGTACGATGGTGTCGTCTGTAATCTTACTTTAAATACGCTAAGGTGCTAATTTTTTAAAAGATACAGTCACGATTAAACCCAGTCGGACGGGCAAGCTAATTTATTGTTTAGGTGCAAGTCCTGAAGGGATGGAGAGAGATTCAAAACGAATTCGTAGCTACCATTGTATTTGTTGATTCGTGAGCTCATGTCCTGGTATCAATCACTGTGGAGAGTCTGATGTTCATTAAATCTACTGAAGCACGAAGTTTTAAAGTTGATGTGATTTGAAAGTTTGAAGAGTGGGGTATCATACACCCCATTTGTCATCATCATCTAATCGATTTGTAGTTCAAAATTAGAAGAATCATCGCCAAAAGTCCTCATGTTGCTTCGTAGTGTGACGTTAATAAATAATCCACCACTCAGGTCAGTGGGTTCGAAATGGATTTTTCCATTTTTAATTTGGGGGAATAAGCTACAATTCTGTTAGATAAATGCAATTTTAATTTCTGTCCTAGCATTTACGCATTAAAACGCAAATTTTTCAAAAGTGTACTCTTCAAAAAACAGGAAGAATATTATAGAAAACTCTGCTTACATTGTAAATTTGAATACGTGTTGATACTGTATAAATAAATATTTTATCGAGAAATTTTCTCAAAAAATAATTTAACAATATTTACGAGTTAAAATGCACGAATTTCCATATTATTGAAATTTTTTACATTTTACTTCACGTAAGAACTTTAAAAAAGTAATCATCAATTTTTTAAAAATTTATCTCGATAGATTATTAATAATAACATAGTAAATACACACAATAAATTAGTAACCGTACGATTAGGCAAAATATTTTAAATCTCTTCCTTATACTTAGTCATTAACATTACACAAATATGGAAAATGCTATTTGTAGTGACCTGAAGTACGTTTTAAATGAAAGCATATAAACAAAATTGCGAATTATTAGCAATAAATTGCACAAATGGTTATGTAACATCTTAATAAAACTGAATTTTAAATGGTTTGTTATACGTTTTTGAACATAAAATGCATATAATATAAATTTTAGGCATACATAATTAGTACATTTATGCTAAATTGAAATTTAAAAAATTATTCATTGTGCAAAATTTTTAATTTCATGTAATTAAGCTGTCTTATAACATTTGATTTCTTTTTTGGAAATTGCACAAAATCAAGTAATTTTTAGGTAAATAGTATTATTCTTATTTAGAAGTAAATCTATTTTTTAATTTCTTGTCAAATTTTTTATTAATGTGAAATTCTTAAAAAATAATTATCATTTAGAGCTAGTTCTTATAATTCGATCTTATCTTTGGAAATGAACTACTGAAAATGAGTTGTTTTTTCAAGCGTAATGTATTCCAGAAATTATTGAAAAAGAAAAATATTTCTTCTGATTTCTTTTGATGTTCCTATTAAAAGTAGAATTTTATTGCAGTTCCCGTTAAATCTCACTTAATTCTATTTCCTTCTGGTATGATCATTAAAAATTAGTAATTGTAGGTATTATTCTGTCATATATATTACAAAAATCCATCTATTTAAATACGTGCACGTATTGCTTGTAATTACAAAAAAAGCCCATGTATAATAAATAAATATCGACCTCATATTCAAAATACTTAATTTTCTAAAAACCATTTTAAATTCTGAAAAATCCAGTTTAATGTTTATTAATGTAATCTTGCTAGCGATCAGAAATTTTTTCCCATAATAACATGGTCCTTTACACAAGAAAAAAAAAATTCAAAAGCAAGCATGATTATTAAGAACTTTTTTCTTAAAATTTTTGATGGTGTCCGGACGTTCTAAAGAATCAGGGCTTTATTATGCTAATGTAGCCCCCAAGGCTTGAAATACAGTCGTTGTCAGTTTAATTCAAAAGTATGTGACATATTCCTGGAAAACCAGAATTGCCATCTTTAAAAACTGTTCAATCAGGGTTAAGTTTTTAAGGTCTTCGAATTTTGTGTGTGATCAAGGCAAGCTGTTGTATCGCTTTTCTTATCATTCGAAGGCTAGACAGTTAAAAAAAAATTGTTCCTGCCCCTTTTCTGTTTTATTTATCCTATTTCTTTAGTTTAAAGAAACTAAATATTTTAATATGCATTTGCATTTAGTTATATGAATAGCCGTATGTTTCCACGAATAAATTTATAATTTTTGGAATTTTATTAGAAATTAAAGTAAATGGAGCTTATATACGGATCTGATAATCACCAAAAAAACCGAAGTTAAAGAAAAACAGTTTTCTTGATATTTTCTGTGAGCCTTGTGTAAGCGATTTTAATTTTTTTAACATTTGGATGGAACTTTTATTCTAAAAGAAAAGAAAGTCACCTAAATTTTTCAAAACCAGTGTATAATTCCGAGTATTAAATAGCTTGTAAAATTCCCATTTGCTCAATGGGATGTCTGAATGTATATGATCATCATGCAGTGAGGTTCCCTCTCCAATAATGAATCTTAGGTCGAGACAACGTGTTGCATATAAAATTCTCTTCCCGCTTTTATTCGAAGCAAAAAAAAATGGCGCTGAAAGTATGATTGGCACCGATAGTGTACAAGAAAAGAAATGAATAGGAAAAATGTGTTAACTTCAGATAGGATTATCAGAAATAAAACTATCGTCGTTTGAATCCTGCGTTTTACTTTACAGAAATTTGATTAGAAAATGTTTCATCAGTTTGGCAACATTTTCGCTAGAACGTATTCATGCCAGAACAAACAATTTGTGTAAGTAAGTATATTGGAAAATCGTGTTATTTCAAAATCGTGCAGAAAAAACCCTTTAAAAAGACTTGGGTGTATAGTGAAAATTTATAACAATTTCGGTAGAATCACACAAAAATGTACCTATATTAGCATACTTATAGCTAACAAAATATTTTTCATGAAAATTCAGACTTTTGAGAATTGAAATCAGAAATTCTGAAATTTAATTCAAATATATTCAATAAATCCTTTTTCATTTCTTCTCGTATCCCATGTCCCTCCAAAATATTAAATCAAAATAAGTACAAAAATACAACAGAAAAAACAAACAGTTTCATCTAAATGTTATAAAAATACACGCGTATTTGTATAACTTCATCAATTCGCATAAAATTCTTTGTAACTTTTAATTCAACCCCAATAATCCAATAATTAATTTTGAAATTGTATTACTCCTAATAAATAATTCTATAACTGTTGCACCAAAATTAATGTTTATTTTATTTGTTGTTTGGGTTAATTGGAAATCCTGGTTTATTCATCAATAAATTAAATTAAATATACTTATATCAAATATATATATAACAATCCCTCAAGTTAAAATACTTATGTATATCACGGTAAATTTAACACAAATATAGATAACTATCTAGTAAATTATTCTAACTACTCTCAAGTTAGATGAAAAATGAGCTGTTGATCTCGTTTCAAAAACAAATTAATCGGCTGTTTCACATTCTTGTCACGTTTACGTTGCCAAAATCTGTAATAATTAATAGTATTATCTAGAATCTACAGAAGGGTGATATTAATAATAAAATTAAAGAGAAAGCCACATTTAAACTAACACTTCTCAGTTGTAAATAAAATATATTTATATATTATATGCAGATTAATTTACAACTGACCTCTTGCTCATTTTTTCCTTCTCCATGGTAATGTTATATAAGAAACAAAGTTATAAAAGTCAATAATAAACGTTACATTTTAAATTACATTGATTAGAATTACTTCACATTTGATCTACTGAATGGATTGTTAGCAATGACTCGGAGGTCAATCAAAGAAAAGACCGGGGGACGTTTAAATGAAAGGAAAAGGTAACTTTTTTCTTCCTTTTTTTTTGGAGGATTTATCAAGGAGAACTGGCCCATTTGAATATACGGAATGTAGAAAGGTTTAGCGTCTGTCAAATATCAGCAAGTATCATTACATGTAAATTAATTTTGGACTAGATTATTAAGTTTTTTTATTTCACGAAGTTTCTTTCATTTAGTAAAGGATTTATTAAAATATTTTTATACGGAATTTATGAATTTTTTTTCTTTTGAATTCTTTTAGATTTTTGCGAATTCGACTAGGTAGGTGCCAAAATGCGTTTTATTTATTGGATGATTAGATTAAAAAATTAAACGAATATATTGATTTAAATCAACAGAAGTTGTCTGTTTCTCTATTTCACGAATAGCGTAGCAGTACTTAACTCAAATTCTCATACATCACTTTCTGGATGAATCCAGCGACCGCAGCTCAAAATTGTGAGGTTTGTCGCCTACAGTTCTCATGTTGCTTTTGAATGCCCCGGTCTTTATTCACTCATTCAAAATTAGCTCTATTTAGAGATAACATTTTAAAGTACAAAATGGACAGAACCAGAACTCACTAGATGGATCCAGAAATCGCTGAATGGATCCTTAACTCACTAAACTGATCCAGAAATCACCTTCACAAAATCTGAGATAAACATATGATCATTTATTTATGTGGTGCAAGAAAAATTGCGTAAATACACGTGTTTACGAAAAAATGCATATGTATATTTTATAGATGACTGTAGTAAAGATTTATTATGGCATCCAGTTCCAATAAATTCCTGATCTTTCTAGTTAAAACTCAATAAGAATTAATGAATAGCCAATTTTGAGAAAATTCTCTCAAAGCTTTGTATTTTATATTTAATTAGCCGTTACCCACACTAATTTCGCTGGGCTAATAATAATGCATGACTATAGCATTAAGTTTTCGCTTATATTCAAAGACATTTTTATAGATCTCATCTTTTGATTGAAAAAGAACAGGACTTAAATTTCTAAAACTGAATATATTTATCTTTTACGTCCCCGTAATCCCATCCCTTGGGAGTCAATTTCATCAAAACCCGCTCATAGGAGATCTCTAATCATTAAAAGATACGTGCTTTTAAAACTCAAGTCTGTAGATTTAATATTTCAAGAACAATATTTTTTTTCTATAACACCCCGCATTATCCCCCTTCCCGTGGAAGTCGATTTCTGCAAAATCCGTTCTTAAGCGTTGTCAAATGCCAAATCAAATGATGTCGCCAAATGCAGCAATAGTTTTCTAAACATGAGCCTGAAACGGTGTTTCATTAAGGGCTGCATATTACGGCATTTGGCGACTTTGCATACACTCACACAAACTCTTCCTTAACAAGGAGGAGTTTTGAAAGAAATTCATTACAAATAAATTTTAATTTTTTTAGGCAGAAATATACTTACGTCTTCTTTGAAACATCAACGAAGCTCCCTACAAAATTTTGGATCGATAAGGTCTACAGCAAGGATTTGTATAAATTATAAATAAATATGCAAACATTTAAATTTATATATAAGATTAATACACTAAGTTGAATCTCTCTTTCAAATATTGTAAGTAGTAATTTAAATATAAATTCAAATTACTTTTTAATAAATATCTCCCTATTAAATAAAATTTAAATTTCAAAAGCGGGAATTCTAAAAAACAAAATGTTTTATGACTCTCAGATGACATTGGACAGATAATTACTCGGCTATAAACTCAAAATTTTCAATAGCATTGATAGAAATACAATACAAAATCTTACAAAACTCGTTCATGGTTTCAAATTTACAATTTGACAGTCAGACATGCGAATTGATAAATGAATGCTTGAATTAAAATTATCAGTCTAAAGGATGTGAGTTTAACTCTCTTTCCCTTTTGAACTTGTTTAAAAGATGAAGTTTTTGTTTTATTAATTGTTTATTTTCCCAATACCTTCTTAGAGAGCCTTATATCTACCAGCTATCTGGCGATCAGATTAACTGGAAAATGTTTGATTTTATTTTACTAACCAACCTTCATCGCTTAAGTCATATGTCATTCTGGATTATGGCCTATAATCTAATCCTTGAACCAGCTCCTAAATTGTATCCTGCTGGTAAAATAAAAGATTGGAGATAAGCATTTTTTTTTCAGGTAGGTGTACAGACAAAGTGAATCTATCATTGACAAGTTGTCGCTTCTGTCAAGAATATACTGTTCAAGGGCAATCTATGGAAATGAAAGGATTTGTCTGTTGGGAAAGTAAGCTGGGAGACCTTCTTTGTTCTTGAACTCATTTTTTTAGAATTCTAAAACATAGAATATTCGCAAAAATTAAATTTTTCGATTTCCAAACTTTGAGAAATAAATTATAATGAATATATTACAGTTAAAAGTCGAGTTTTATTCTTAAATTTATGAGAGTTGTCCTTATTTCGTATAACTGCTATAGTGTCAGAGTTCATGGAAATTCTGGTTCTCTCAAGACTGCCAGTTGTCTGGAAGGACTTCAGGGGGGGGGGGTCAAAAGTCGCTTTTACAATGCAAACAATGAATAATTTTTGTGAAAATTACTTCCCCCCCCCCATTATTTGAAATTCAAGGCTTTGAATTATACTACGAAAAAATAATACCCAAATCGGAGCAATGTGGGAAGATTATTTAATGATATGCAAATAAAACTTCTTACGTTTCCATTCAAAGGGCTTACGTCCTTTTCATTTGAGAAGGAATTTTTTTTTCTCTGGGTGATTGTGTTTTTACCAATAACCTTAGAACCACTAACCAGCTCAAAACTGATATTCATTAAGAATTTCGAGTCATACAGAAAGAGATATTGCAAGCTGTTATAAAAAAAAGAAGGAAGAAAAATCTTGTAAGCTAGTCTATGGTGCTCATACCATAGAATTCAGAAGCACTCCTAGAACCATTATTCAGCTCAAAACTAAAATTCTTTAAGAAATGCTAAAAGCAGTTATCAAAAAGGGACAAAAAAAGCTTGCGAATTAGACTACGGTGCTCGTCTAAGAAATACTGCATTCCATACCTTGTTCCAAAAGTAAATCAAATAATGTATATCAATTAAAAGTAAATATAGAATAGTAATGCATTCTGTGAAATAAAATATTAAAAATAATTTTCATTTAAATGCTTAAGTTTAATCTGCATAGCAGATCTTTCTTTTCAACTGAGAAGGATTTCACAAATTGAGAAGCAAAAACAATAACTTCAGGTTTAAATAATTAGAATAATTTAATATAAAAAACAAAGATGTATGAATTAAAATTTGCAGTGACAGATGTTATCCTAATTCTAACTCAACTTATTCCCAGTTAGATCCGCTCAGAGTTGCCATGATGGTAAATAACTACCATTGTTGTATCTGGTTCTGAGTGGGCCCTGTATCACACACACACACACAAAATTCTTTCTGGGCCCTTTTTTAGACACGAGAGCCTGTTTGTGGGACTGTAGTTACACATGTTGGAGCCCCTGTAGCATGGGGCCCCGTATCATTGATATGGCTGCTACGGCTGTAGCTACGCCTCCGATAACTACTCCTTTTTACAGATTCATAAAATTTATAGATTCAATCTCTTCTCTAAACTATACATTAAAACGTCGTTATATAATAAATCAGAAAATACAGTTGTGATGAGGGACCAATCCTACTTCCCATCATACCCCCCCCCCTCTTGTCTTCGCTCGAACCCGGCTAGGGGGAGAACTAGTTGTTCAGTCGACATGATTCACTAAAATTATTTTATTGTTACACTTATCAACACAAGCACAATAATAATGCAACTAAGATAATTTAGATCAATGATTAGAGCTCGAAGGTGAGACCAGTTAGCCTGGGGATAATATTTACGGACCCTCAACTAATTTCTACGATAACCTATACAAGCTCGTTATTAACTCAGGCGTGCAGTAACAATTTATACTCTCTATTTAAATAATATGCACAATACCTGAACTCTTGTCAGTCAGTCCTACAGATGAGGTCTTGAACATTAATAGTTGTCTTGATCAGCTCACATCCGAGTGATATCCTCACTTTGGATATCTTTAATTATCACTATAATAATCTTAGATTCTCACTTCAATAACTCACGATCCTCCCTTCACTAACTCTCAAAACTCGCTAATACAGAATTTATATAATAAACATAATTTGCATAATCACATTTTCTTACCTTCGGTGAAAGTTGGTTGAAATAATTATTTTTCTTAAAGAATCCCTAAGGGGTTAGTAGGGCCGAGTATATATCAGTCACACACACACACACTTAAGCTCTTTGCATATTTGCACTAACAAAGTTCGGGGAACAAACATGGGTATTCTAAAAGTAGTAGGCTGAATTGAACATAATAAAAACCTTTATAACACGTTAATATCCCTTATAAGACGTAAAATTTAAAATGACAGAGTTTAAAATTGTTCTGAATACTTTCACGAGCAGCTTCTTCGATGCATTATAGCCTTTATTTAAAATCTGTAATTGTATTTTGATTAAAATAAATTATAGGGTGATGGCAAAATTTGGCTGGTTTTTGGTTCGACTTTTTTCTTAACTTTAACAACTTTATTCTGGCAATTTTTTTTTTTGTTTGACCCGTACGAATTTAAGTTTTCTAGTAATCCTAAATACAATTTCGTGACCTAACTTAAAAGTAGCCAAAAAATTGTTAAATTTACCAACTTATATACTACAATTTACAATCTTGTACCCTGGCTATCCTACAATTTATTTGGTATTATAAATGAAGAATTCCTTTTTGCTAAAGCCTGTAGTGTCGTATAATTGAAAGGGGTGACTGAACTGAAGCCTGCAGGCTTACCAGAGGTAGCTAATTCATACATTTTGAATATTTTTCTTCATAATTTGATTTTTTATTAGAATGGTAGGAATATCAAAAAAAAATTAATTAATCTAGTAAAAAACTGACGCACCCTTCGCAAAAATCATTCTTCTTAATGTAAATTAAATAGTATCAGAACTAAAACACTATTTAATGGTTGTATTGCTGTATAACCGGTAATTTAGAAATCATTTGTAGATGGCTTTTAATGATCTTAATTGGTCTGTGACATTGCCTAAATTGATGCTTATTTAAACATAATGGTCTCTCCAAAAAAAACGTCCAGTTTTTTTAATATATCCCAATGATCTCATCCATGAGATGTACACAAATATATTTATTTATAAAAAGTTAGTTGATACACCCCTTTTTTTCTCAACTTGTCTATCAGTAAAAAAATATATATTTAATAAAATATAAATATTATATAAAAATTTGAATAATGACTGACTTGTTGATATTAATGGATATAGGATGATGATACAATATATATAAATACTTGGGTTTATTCGTATATATATGAAATAGACGTGGCCGTTGAAAGGTATTTCTCTTTATGATTACTATTCTTTACGACTCTCTTATGTTGCATAATCAATATTATCCAGGAGGCAGTCATGGGGTTATTCAAATCTGTTTATTTCCACATCTTGAACACATAAAACATTACAAGGACGACATAATACACACACACAAACCAAGCTGCAACCGGCTACATGTTGAAGCAGACAGAAGCGAAAGAGAGTTGGTCTCCAGGAATCTCAGTATTTATAGGCAGCTTAAGTCACATGATCTGAGTGGGTGGATAGGTGTAGTTTAAAACACTCTCGTTAGGCGGCTGGTTAACTTATTACTAAAACGTTGGTCCTGATGGGATGGACCATAGGTAATGAAAAGTTATTAAGAATATATATAATAGGGATTATTACATATATATATATATCTTAGGTATATAACTATTTTTAGTATATTTTTGAAATATATATATATATATATATATATATATATATATAAAATTTATTATTTTTTAAAATCATTTTATCTTAGTATCCCTAAGATAATGGCAGTATGTTTTCAATTCCTAATTCATTATTTCTATTCTTTTCATACTTTTGCTAAGTGCTACTTTTCAGCCATTGCTATGCTTTGAATTTATATTTGGGTCCAGAATCTGGCAATAACTTGTTTATTATACTCAGATTTAGCGCGGGCTCTGCATTTTTGAATGCAATTTTTAGGTAAGTTACCTTTTTCTCATAATGAATTTAGATTTTCTATCCATTATTTTCAATAGGTTTTTTGCTCAGTATTATTAACAGAAAGGAGAAAGGTTAGCTGGCCACAAAACATGTTCAACCCCACTTTTATATAAATTATTTTATATTTAAGCTGTCCTAAGTCAGCAATTGTTTATAATACTGTAGCATCCATGCCTTTATATTTCTTATATTTATTATTTTCATTTTTCTTATTTCCATTTAAAAGCTATAGTCTGGTTTTCTTACAATTTCAATTCTTTTCAGTTTGATCATGTTTATTCGTCTGTCTTTTGTAGAGAAATTTTGATTATACATACATACATATATATATATACATAATCAAAATTCTCTTACTTGAGCATATATAAATTTTTTCAATGCATTACAATTTTCTGGGTAATCTGCTGGAATAAATGGAGCACATAATACAATTTTTCCCCAGAATCAACTAATAGATAATAGGATATATGTTACAATATTTTTTTTTAAAAAAAAATTGTCCTCTAAATTCTTTATTTCGGGCCGATCTAACAATTAGGCTCACGTGCGTTTTAAACCTAATCCAATGAATCTAATCAATACACATAAGATAAACCACTAAGCACCAACTTTCTTATAACTCTGTCGTATAATACCAAGTTTCAATATATCCGAATAGATGATATATTCGTAGATGATTGGGTAAAAAACTGATTTTTTTAAAATATTTTATTTTTGTGTATTTCTAAAAATAGATCACCTAAACATTTTAAAGCAAAAAAAGGAGAAACTTGTCAAAATGGTGTTAATCTTCGCAAAGGTCAACTCTTTAGCAAAATGATCAGAAACTAATAATGTACTGTAACGTCAGACCTTTCGTACAAATTCAGAAAAAACTTTTCTTTTCTTCCCATTTAACTTTAAAAATACAAAATAATATCAGTATCAACAATTGTTAAAAAGGAGGGATCTTAGTCTCTTTTGTGTTTTTTTTTTTTTTTTTAAGAAAAACTGATTTTTAAAGATCTTTGTCAAAGTAAGTTGTGACGTAACAGTTTTAAGAAATCTTTCGATTGCTCATAATTCAGTTTAATCAGCTACAGTTAGTACTTCCTCATAGAAGTCATTAAGTTCCCTCAGTTATTACAATAGCCTAAATTAAAATTAACAATCTCCTGTGATTAAATTAGAGGTAAAAGCTAGTTTTCTGGAAAGACAGATTTTAATTGGGCTGTTTCGAGTATAATAATTATTTACCCTTCCTTCGTGATGAACTAGCTGTGAGAAATGAAAGGCTAAGGAACTTCATTCTCCAGCATGAATAGAAAATGTTTAAATTATGAGTTCTACACGATCTTAATTCGGACAACATCTGCATTTCCTTGAAAAATGGAGATACTCATTTATAACCTTAATAACTAAAATATATCCTTTCATTTCAAGAAGTAATTTCACGTCTCTGAGTTAGGAAAATAAAATGAAATGAACCTGAGTGTGAGATAAATTTTGTAAATTAACATATCACATACCTTCTCCTTATGTTGGTTGAGGTGAAGATCTCGCTCATTATTAGGATTCCCGAGGGATCCGAACACAGCATGGATGGAAAAGCGATTGAATCAGCTAGGAATGATTACCAGCAAGAAATAGCAATAATTTACTTTTATTAGTCCAGAATTAGAAATGAATATGCGATATGTAGACAAGACAAGTTAAGTGGCATGAATAATTTTGCTACTTAATTTTGATATCAGCATCCCTCTCGGCTTTGACGATTCAATCCAAACGGAAAGCTGAGTTTCAAATGTTGATAGGACACTGTGGCCTTAAGATGCACTAACCCGAAGCAGTACGTGACAATATCGTCTACAACAATCCTACAATCTTCTACTATAATTTACAATCTTTTATCTCACTGATTGGTTATATATTATTCGACAGTGACATTCATTTATATTCAGGAGTTGTTATAGCTTAAAGTGCCGCTTTGACTGGATGGAAGAAAATTCGATCTAGAGAAGACAGACCTCTCGGAAAGCCCTTTATTAACTTCACTTAACTCAGTGGCCCATGAGGACCAAGGCCGTTGTGCCCATCTCATTATACGTGACCTTCGGCCTTGAGGTGCATGAGCAGATGTTCCCGTCAGGTGTAAAGCTAAACCTCCAGTGTTAAGTTCCCAAGTGCGCTTGGTACTTATTTACCGACCCACTGAAGGGATGAAAGGCTGAGTCGACCTTGCCCAGCCCGGGGTTTGAACCTCGGACCTGTGGTGTGGAAGCGCGATGCACTGCACTCAGCCACTGGGCTTAGCCCTTTGTTACAAACAGATAAAGTAAATGGTAATGTATGTAACTTGATATTGAATAATTAGTGAATTTAAAATTTTCTTCAAGTTAAACCGTAAAACACAATCTTCGACTCTGTGAATTCCCACGCTTGATTCACGTAAAGCTATGATTATGGTCGACAGAATTAACTCTTTTGGAAGCAATGCCTCAGTTTTTCAAAACTTTAATATCTCCTTCCAATACGTCCAACAGTACTACGATATATTAAACTACGATATGAGGTATACTTCAGTTCCTTCCTTATTTACATAAACGACTTCTGGAAAGGAACATGGATGAAGTACAATCGATAGAAGAATTTGAAACCGTGCTTACAAAATGATGCAATCAAAGATAAGATTGAATCTCACAAAGATTGTAAGATAAAAAACTTTTAAAAAATTGTTGTGCTTAAAGTTTTTGTGTTCGTGGACACTAACTACTGAAGAAATTTTATAACATGAATAATTTTTGAATAATATATGTTTTTAATCTTCATAAGGAATAGAAATAAAAATTTATTTTATATGGATTGGAATATATTTAATCAGCTTTGTATATAAAAACATTTATACTACACAGGACAATTTTATCTAATTAAATCAATCTTGTTATGTATATACAACAGCATTAAAAATGAACTTACCTCAGATGATCTAATACCATTGTACAAGAAATATTTATTCACATGCTCTCCATTGGAGTTTTTTTGCCTGTAACCTTCTCCTATATGCAAACAAATCTACATCTGGGCTCGTATTTAAAGAATATAATATTTAACATAGAAAGTTATATATCTATTTGCTTGTACCTTCGTTCACATATTTTTTACCAGGAATAAACTTAATTTTTAAGAATACAGTACTGTGAAAATAGCTTTTTTAAAGTAGTTAAAATTAATTGAAGTAAAATTTTCATAATTTTTTACCTAATATTACTTTTCTTAATACATGTGTGATTGACAATTGAAAAAAAATTACTGATTTAATTATTCGAGGTTTTGAGATAATTCAAAAGCACTGACACTCATCGTAATTTGGATTTCTTCCTGGTATGTATTAGGGTTAAATCATTCTAATTTTGCATTGTATTGTCATTACTTTGTACTTATTTTATTTCTCTAATTATTATTTCCCTTCCTTACATTTCAAATAATTTTTCATTATATTTAATCTGTAGAAGACTTACTTGTAAATATGTGTTCCCTCTAAGTTAAGCTTCATTAAACATTTAACCAACGTTAAATCAATTGCACATTGTGTGAGAGAAAGCATTGTACAATTAAATAAAAAAAATGGCAAGACACAAGTTGCTTTGATTCTTTCGTAATTAAAAAGCTCTTTATTTTTTTTATTTATTTATTCATTTTTAGAAAAAATGGTTAAATACATACTTGAAAAACGTTTCGTGTTTTTTAGGATTTATATTTTAATAAAGGGAACTAAGTTTTACAAAAACACATTCAGCTCTTTCCTGCTGGGTATGACACGTATCAATGTGTCCATGTAAATTGATTATTTAAGATTTTACTTGAAGTTTATAATTTAGGAGAGATAAGAAAAATTAAAGATCACATGACCTTTTTTATAAATATTTAAAACCATTTGCCAAATTTGGATACCTCTTACAGTTTCATAAATATTCTTTTATAAATTTTACTATTTTTCGGTGTTTTAATTTTTATGAATTTGTAACAACGACTATCTGATAGGGAGGAATTTAAAACAATAGGACTTATAACAGAAAGTAGAATTTTAAAACAAAATAATAATGTATGTTTATAAGCATGGGATTTCTTTTCTCTATTTTTACATTCCCTGTATTCAATTTTCATGCTCCTTTTTACTCAATTTAATCTACCATAGCTATCCGATTAGAGAACCAGTTTAATCAGAGCCACAAAATAGGTCCTTGTACAGTGAGTGAATAAACAGTCTAAAAAGTTTCCAAACAAAAGCTTCTTAAGGTATCCGACTACTTGCGCCAACTTTTATTTTTAAAAAAATGGAAATATATATGGGGATTTTTTTATTTTTTTTTTGGTTTTTAGATTTGTTTAGTACATTTTAAGAAAAATATGCTAAAATTAAGAAGATAAAAAGAAATTATTTTTACTAAAAGGGGGGAAATGAGTAAAAATTGACATAAAATAACATAAACGAGGCCCATTCTGTACCAAAAGTTTATGAACAAATTTTCAATTCTGATGTTTGCTATGTTATTCACTTTTGAATTGACCCTAAGGATAAGAGGTATTTTATTTTTTACAAAAACTAGAGCACTTTATCTTTGTTATTATATGAAATTGCTTAAAATAACAGTGATTATACTCGTATTAACATAAGGTACAGTAAATTTTGTAATAAAACAGTGATTGATAAATCTGAACTTTAAATCACTTCTATTATTATACAGAACTACACAAAAATTTTAAGTTAATTATTTTCAAAACGTTTTGAGCAATCGCTCTGTCACCGTTTGCATTTTCAAAAAAAAAAAAAAACACACACACACACATTCCGAGTAAAACGCGTTTTAAAAGTATATCTTCCTTAAAGTAATGGCATCTGCGCTTACTAAAACACTTGTAGTTTTTGTTCTAGTAAACGGAAAATAATAAACTTGGTATTTTTATAAAGCTAATAAGATGTTCTATAGAATAAAATCATAAGAAAATTTTGTCAATTTTTGGCAAATTAACAATTTTAGGGAAGTCGCATACCTTAAGACTCCATAAAATCATAATAATTCATTAAAAAAAAGAAGAAGAAACAGTAGAACTTTTCTGGCAGAAAGGATCTAACAATCTATATCTTGACATCAGTTAACAAATTTCTCGAAACATGTAATTTTCTTCATACAGCTCAGGAGTGTTATTTTTGTCTCTAGGGCTGAAAATATAAGCAATTTTCAAACAGATATAATTCTTTAAAATTAAATAATTCGAATGTTTTACACATTATTTATTAAGAAATAAGGTTCCAAAAAGGACAAAGTGTTTAAAATATAATCCTAATTTTAAAAAATTATAAACATATGAAAAAAAGAAACCTTTCTGCAATAAATATTAAGTGATTTTTACGTTGCACCTGCTATTTTCTAAAATAGCAGCCTTTGAAGTATAAAACTTTATAGAATTATAAAATGTATATTCTTTAAAACCTACCTAATTTTAGTATTATATATCTTTTGTATCTTAAAATATTTGAAAATTTAAAAAAATTTAATGTAGTTTTTTTATTTTTTTAAAAAAAATTTAACTTATTATTCTATTTATATAAAAATAGCAACAGCGTAATAAGGATACATTTAACTTTATAAATCAACTTATTGCTAGCAATTACAGCTACAATTTTAGAAAAGATCATACGCAACGTAAAGCTTATTATTTCTTACAAAAATGTTTCTTTATTTCATATACATGCTTATAATTTTTTTAAAATTATGATTATATTTTAAACATTCTACTTTTTTTTGAAGCCTCGCTTCTTTATAAATAATGTGTAAAAGATTCGAGTTATTTAATTCTAATTTCAAAGAATTATATCTGTTTGAAAATTATTTATATTTTCAGCCCTCAAGATACCCCTGAGACGCATTTGTTATCAATTAAAATTAAGCAACGGAAAGAGAAATTGCATCATATATACATTGATATTCTTTTAAGGGTGCCTAGAAAGGCCATAAGGCGTGGCACTTGACACATGCACGTCTTAGAATCAGTATAATTTTTATTTCGATGATCATTTTAATGGACTTGTTATTTTTAACGCTTTTATATTGCAGTTTTGCGGATCTACAATGTTATCAATAAAAATTGACTATGATTTTACATTTCAGTCACGTTTAGGTGAAAGTGGAATAATCGTAAGGTTCGTCTTCAGTTTTTGTATTTTAGATGGTTGCGTGGCTACAGCGGACGTGGTTGGAGGAGACACATAACATTTCGTGGTCTGAGCGGACACACTTTGAAACTCATCGTGGTTTGAGAGGACACGCCCCCCCCCCCCATCTAAGAACAGATTCGATTACCGAATTACAAGGATAAATACATTTTTGCCAATCAAATTTAATTACTAGAATAAAATTGTTAAGATGTTATAGTGCGAATACATTTTAAACATAGCGAAATGTAATAGAAATAAAAATTTTCAGAGAAATATTTAAAAATTAATAGTAAGTAACAATATAACAAAGGGTATGAACGAATTTCAGGAATTTTGTGGAAAACAGTATTTTAGAGACAAATAAATATTAGAACAGGTGCAGTTGCTATGTGTCTGCTCCAACCACGTCCGCTGTAGCCACGCCACCTTTTAGATATATCATTTAAAACATGATAATAAATTCAAACAGAGATCAAAATAAATTTTAAATAAAATTGATAGATTTACAAGCGCAAGTGTTAATTGCAATAATACGGTATCTTTAGAACTCGGTTTTACTACGATGAGGTTGGAAAAATGCGAAGAATTCCTTAAAACACAATGCATACTAGGTGGACATTTCCTACAAAGCTTGCATTTCCTTAGTGTAAATATACAATTCATAAATGTGTACAGGGAAATATGTTTAACGCGAAAATGCTTAAGATGAAATAATACAATGGTCCCGACACACTACTCTGTATATTCATGCATCCCCCCCCCTCTTAACAGGAAACGAAAATCGCAAAACATGAAAAGATTTCCCTTCTGAGAATGAACAAAATACGAGAAACACCAGCCGGAATGGATTTTCATACTGTATCAACGGGCGAATTCGTTGCAGTAGATGATGACAATGCGGGTATAGCCCCAATTAAGGCAGACAAAGACATTTTGGAGTTAGTTCAAAGCTCAAAAAATATTACTGATGCAGATTCCGGCGGGGAAAATAAAATGAATAATGCAATTCCTATTCCCACATCATCCGAAACGAGAAACGTCGTGAAAAGTATGCGCAGTTATAAAGACGTACATTCCAATGGTGAAATGAATAACAAAATGGATGATATTGAACAATTTGTTGAAAGCTGAATACAAAAACAAAACAAAAAACGATGCAAAGAAAAAATATCAGATTATTTTCCAAAAACTCAACAAATGTTTGGCTTTTCAAAAAATTGAAAACTTTGTCTTAAATTTCTTTAAGTTTTTGTGAATGTTTTTGTGTTTTACTGATTTTTATTAAATATATGCATTTCTATACAAATAACATAAAATCTAATAAACCTAATTTTGCTGATAAATGATTTTCATACAAAATATCCTTTTCCGTGAAATTCTTTTAACACGAAAAAATATTTCAATCCCTTCAGTTTTGTGTTAAGCGATTTTCACTGTATTTGAATATCTTTTTAACTTATATTTTACCAGCCATTACTCGTCCGCTTTTAAATGGTCGCTATATATTGTTTTTTAAAGTTATTTTTTTATCTAAGTATCCCTATCATTAAGCATCTAATGTATTGAAAAATACTCCTGTAGATTTCGTCTCTTGATTTAAAAATGACTGGACGGGAATTTCTAAAATGAGAATTTTTGCCTATAACACGCCTGCAGTTTTGTCTCCCCCTCCCCTCCCTTGGGAACTGATTTCTGCAAAAAATTCATTCTTAGCGGATCTCTAATCTGAGAAAGGAACAAGTTTTCCAAATTTCAAGATGCAGTAATGCAAAAAAAAGAAAGTTTTCCCTAAAACTCCACTGAAATCCCTCTTAGAGGTCGGTTTCCACAAAACCTGTTCTTAGTGGATCTCTTCTCAACGAAAAAAAAACATATTTGTCTAATATCAAGTTTATAAGTCTAACAGTTTAAAAACGGGAGTTTTTTTTTTAAATCCTATAGCGCTCCTTTCAATCCTTCCTTGTGAGTCGATTTTGGAAAAAAACAGGCCTTTTTTTTATCGGATGTCTACTGAAAAAAGTAAGATTTGATAAATTTAAAATTTCTATATCTTTTTTTGTCTCCAAGTAATATCTTCCATCGAGGCACCTTTTTCAGAGAAAATTCTCAAATGTCAACTGTTAATTAGCGATTTACTTCAATGAAATATAGACATTGCAATGCAATGGATTATGGCACACTGTGGCATTGATGGGAATGAAAATGCTGATTGCTTGGCGAAGAAGGGGGACAAAAATCTTTCAAACCTCTAACAATACAGTTAATTTTTATAGTGCTAAGAGAATTTCAAGAAATACTACAGAGAACACTTCTGGTCTAAATTCAACCAAATGAATAAACAAAAAGTTTGGTTTATCAAACTTCTTCACACATATTCCAAAATGACCACGAGATAATTCTGTGGCAGATTTTTGAATCGCCACTGGCCACGACTACCCGTCCAAGCATCTAAATATGATAGGCATTGCCCAGAGTCCACTTTGTAAACTGTGCGACTCCCATGAAGAAATGGACGCCATTCATTTGGCGCGCTGCCGTGCACTCAGCTCTGGATCCATGTGGAGCAGATATTGGGAGGCCAGACACAAAATGTGTTATTTATAGACTATACTGTGAACTCGTATTTCTTTTCTTATTTTTTCTTTTAGTATTTTTTGTAGTGTCCTTTGTGCTTTTTGTCAATATTCTCTGTTTCTCATTTTGTTTGCAGTTGTCTTGTAACCCGCCATTGGAAAAAAAATATATCTTTTTTATAGTTCAAAGCGGGGATCTTTATCTTTAACACCACCGCAACCCTTGAGGTTCGATTTTCGCAAAAAAATCGTTCTCAGCGGATCTCTATTCAACAACAGAAATATTTCTGCCAAAAATTTCATGTCTGTAGGTCTAATAATTCTGGAGATACATGATGAGTAAGTGAGTGAGTCGCTTTTATCCTCTACATGTATAGATTCATTGTGAAATCAAATAAGTTTTTCTTGTGAGAAGTGATAGCATGCTCTGATGTTTTGAGTAATACAAACATTATATTTACTGATTCAATGGACAGCCATTCGAAATGTTTTTTTCGTGTCTTTTGTCGAGCTTTTTCCTTTTGTTATGCTGTTTCCCCATTTCGATGCTGGAAAGCAGAAGAAAGCGTTTTCGTTATGGAGACAGCTGTGAATATGCGAGCTTTATACTTTTCGTAATGTAATGAAGGTGAGTTATTTGTTATGTATTTTATTGTCTACTCACGTATATAACTGAATGTAATACAAAAAAGGAATGATAAAATATTTTGTCATAACAATGCTGAATAAAATGAATGAACTACCTCTGAAAAGGAAATTTTATACCTTCAAATATTCTCGACTTGACATAATAGTATGCCTTTTTTTAAAATTTTTAATCATTTAACGTAAAATCACAATCAGGTATAATGTTTTTTATATCCAGAATAAAATGAACGAGTTTTTCTTCATTTTGCATATTAGATTTCAATTCTATGTATTCCATTTTAAAATTTTCTGTCAGCATATTTATATCAACTGTAAAATGAATCACAAATTGCAAAACCGGCTCCTAAGGCTCACTGACCGTTCGGGCGTTCGCCTGACCTCCAGGGGGCCCCAATCTACCCATGAAACGATATCCTGTAGTAGGAGTTTAAAAGCGTAAATGTTCAATTTACCGTAAACTTACACAAGTGGACAATTTTCATCCCTGATCGTGTGATAGATGATTTAATTAATAACTATACTAGCATTTCATAGAGCATTATAAAGTAGATTTTTCCATAATCCAAATTTCATTAGATTTTTTTCACTCTCCCGACACATTGGACATAATCGTCGTCAGCATCGTCGGCGACACTAAAACACAAATGCAAGTTTACGGCAAATTGAATAATAATATTAAGTGATCGAATACGGCAGGTGATGTACTTCTCATTCATCAACAGATTTTTAATTTTTAGTCTAATTATTACGTTTCGGCGCTTTCTTCTACTTTTTTTTAAAAAAAAAATCATAGCCTTTAAAAAGAGTAGTCTGAGTGCTCTACTGAAAGACACAATAATCCATAGAAGAAACAATAGGAGGTTTTCTAAGCATATATTGAAAATGTATAGATGCAGATCAGCGTTAGTTTATTTTTTTAAAGTAATGCAAAGGCAAAGTTTGTGTGAAATATCACTAATGGCTTTGTCTTGATGCAGTTTCACTTTTTAGAGCCGTTAGGAATGAAGAAATATAATTTATTTTGCAAATATAAGACATAAGATATTCGCCAGACATATTGAGTTGATTTTAACACATTGTTTTCCATTCTTCTTATTTTTAATTTTTCATTGTGAGTGAAAAACTTGTGAGAAACTTATGCTGAATTTTTTTTTGCATTTTCAGAATAAGGTTTGGACATTTTTTTTTTACTTTACATTTTTTTCGACAGCAAAGAGATTTTTCTTGCGCATACCGTTTCATAACCATTCTTTCGATAGTCATTTGGAACCTGCTTTCTATAAAAAAGTAACAAGTTTCATTCCAGATGAATAATGTTGCTTATTTTGCATTTCGAAAATTTTACAATGTGCATTTTATATTTCAAAAGAATTTCATATTTTTCAATTTTATAATTCATTTCATATTTCATTTTATATTTCATCTCCTCAGAAAACCACGCGAAAATGTATCATTTGATCCACATTTTGCTTACATCCGCCATTTTGAAGAAAACAAACAAGAATAAATTTGATAGTATCAAATGACAGCTTTATAATATATAATATTGCTAAAAATTACCCCCTGTCACCAAATGCTTGCATTCTGTAAAATCCTTTAAAGTGATCGTTCTAAAACGAGTAAACACCCTGCGTACTTTCTCAAGCTAATGGTGTTTATATTATTTAAGACATCTAATTTCTTAACTTTCTTCTAACCATCTGGAAATTCTGGATTGAAGCCAAATATTGCGATCCGCATCTTGAAAAAGGCGACCTTCGAACTAGTGATATCTTCCTCAGACATGAAGTTTACATATCAATCTCTTATCAACCGCATCAAAATTATGAAATTGTCTTCGATTATGCACTTTTCCAGTCTGAATATTCATCTGAAAAAAAATATTTGAAATTAAAAATGACTAATTCTAAGAAATCGTGTGATAAGATATTTTCAGAATTTAGTTGTTTAAGGTATCCGCGACTACTTGCGACAGCTTTTTTTTATAAAAAAAAAATGGCGATATGGGTAATTTTTGTGGTTGTTAAATTTGTTTAGTACATTTTAAGAAAAATATACCAAAATTAAAAAGATAAAAAAATTATTATTACAAAAAAATTGCAAAAAATTTACAAAAAAAAAAAAAAAAAAAAACATAGACGCGCGGGGCTTATTCTGTACCAAAAGTTTATGAACAAATTTTCAATTTTCAATTCTCATGTGTTGCTATGGTATTCATTTTTGAAATGACTTTAGGGTCAGAGATATTCTAATTTTTACGAAAATTAGAGCACTTTATCTTAGTTATATGAAATTGCTTGAAAAAAAAACAATGATTATATTAACATAAAGGACTGTAAATTTTGTAATAAACAATAATTGATCATTCTGAACGTTAAATCACTTCTACTATTATACAAAACACACACAAAAAATTCCAGTTAATTATTTACAAAACTTTTTTAGCAATTGCTGTTTCC
>BMAO01007967.1:111928-182422 GCA_019973975.1 Trichonephila clavata | reverse complement strand
GCTGTTCCTTACACTATAATGCGATTCGATGGAAACAGAGAAATGTGGACGATAGAGCCAAGTTGGCATCATTTTTGGCGACCCTGTTGGTAACTTGGCTATTGATTGGACAGTTCAAACGTTGATATGCTATAGCACCACCTGGCGGGGAACTGCAACAAAGAGGATAGCACAAAAACCTTCTCCACAAAAAAAAACATATACATGCCAATTTTTATACTGATTGTTTGAGCGATGTTAGATTGAAGCGAGGTTATATATATACAAATATCCATTTATATATATACATAAATTTAGAGAGAGAGAGAGTGAGAAATAGAGAACTATACAGAGTATATCAGGGATGGGCAATTGTTTTGGATCAAGGGACATATTGTAGAAACGAAGGATACCGGAGAACCTCACCTTTTAAAAAAGATCGCATTCACTAGTTAATTTTGCATCTTAGAAAAAGTATAAATTGTCCAATAAAGATCTATAAAACAATTTAAATAAAACAATAGTAGTTTTATTCAATGTATTTATTGTGCTTATTTAATATTATGCATAAGTACATTTAATTTTAGAATCAGTTTAATAAGACAAACGTACCATATCAAACTTTTCTACGGTATTTTTTGAAATCAGGAGGGAGATCAGGAGCGTAACGTACACCCCCACATTACGAGGGGGGGGGAGTCCCAGGGTTCTAGGTGGCCCGAAGCCTGACTGCAGCCAACTAGCTATCCTTTTTAAAAGTCCAACTTGGGGGCCCAAACTCTGACTTTCCCGGGGGCCCAAATGTTCTCCGTTACGTCTTTGAGTGAGATTGCCTGTAAAAATTCTCACACAAGTTAATTCTACATGTTAATGTCAGCAAACTTGCATTTATATTTATCCTTCTTGATCTTCTTGCATACAAAATTTTGCTCATTGTATATAATTTGACTCAAATATAGCGAAATTTTTTTGTCTATTATAGATTTCCTTACTGTCTTGGCGGGCCGGGGAAAAAATTGCGAGCGATATGTGGCCCGTGGGCCATTGTTTGCCCTCTTCTGCCTTAAATATATATATATATATATATATAGTTCTAAGTCAGCAATGTTTATAGTACTACAGCATCCATATATATATATTTGAGGTATCCGACTACGTGCGACAACTTTTTTTTGAAAAAATAAATATATGTGGATTTTTTTGTTGTTTTTAGATTTCTTTAGTACATTTTAAGAGAAATATGCTAAAATTAAGAAGGGAAAAAGAACTTACGATCACTAAAATGGGCAAAAATTAACCTAAACGTGGCCCAATCTGTATCAAAAGTTTATGGACAATTTTTCAATTTTGCAATTCTTATGTGTTTTTATGTTATTCATTTTTGAAATGACTCCAGGATAAGAGGTATTTTAATTTTTACAAAAAATTAGAGCACTTTATCTTCATTCTTATATGAAATTGCTTAAAAAAACAGTGATTGATAAATCTGAAGGTTAAATCTCTACAACCAAATTTGAATTCTGTAAGGAAATCCTTTTTGATGTTATTTAGATATCCTTTTTTATACAGTAAGTGTGGTCACATAATAATGTCATTTCAATTGGAAATAAAATACGGAACATTTATTTCTTTTTGAATAAAAAAAGTATTATGAAATTGAAATTTTGGAACAACTATATTTCCTTCTGAAGAATATGTATTTATTTTGTTCTTGGGTTTTTAAAATTTTTTTTATTAATTTTCTTAAATTTGCCGTAATAATCATAGGTAACGGTAAATACAACAGCAGGATATAATAAGTCCTGAGAAAGCAAATATTTTAGAAATATAAATCTAAAATTTTTTTAAATAAAAAAGCAGATTCTGCCTTTGAATAGTTAAATTTTAATTAATTTCAATAAGATTTGTAGAATTTTTTACCTAAAAAAACTCCGATTCCTTTTTGGTTTATCATCCTGAACTCTGAGCACTCCAACTACCACCGATAAACATTCTTTATCTTATTCGGTAAACCATTTATATCCATAACCGGAATTGTCAATAAAATTCCGAAAAACATTAATACCTATAACCTAAAAACTGTCAGTAAAATTAATAACTCCACCTCACAGATATTCCGTTTTACATTGTCTCTATCAGATTTCACAAGTCCTCATTAACATTCAATCCACATCACCTTCATCCTCTTTAATACAATCTCTTAACTTCTCTCTGAAGATTCGATTTAAAAAAAAAACGGCTTCAATCGAGGCAATCACTTCCATTTTTTCATCTCCTATCCTCTGAGAATATTTATATAGTTTGTAGTAATCAAACTGTCAACAACATTTAATAACGAATCCCATAAATACTATTAAACACTTCACTTCTGTCAGCATAAAAAAAGCTTAATTCATTTTTTTTCTCAAACAGAGGAAGTCTGATAGAAGAGGTCGTGATAGGCTGTAATAATAATAACGATAAATATGGTATCTTATGCTGCGCGCTTAGAAAGAAATGAGCTAATGATATTGAAAAAGAAACCTTAACAATGGCTGACCATTTATTTTGGTTGGGCTATTAGGTTGGGTATAAAGTCATAAAGGATGTCAAGATAATTGGAGGTGGAAAATGGATGTACAACTAGGAGCAAAATTGAGATTTAGACTTGAGAGGAGAAATTCAGCTATCGAGGGGGAAGATTAGATCTTTATTTTGAGTCGATGGATATAAATTATATAAAATGCCGATAAAAAGAGAGCAAATGATGAAAAATCTACGCATCAATTGAGCAATAGAGGAAACAATTCATCTGATGGCAGTTCTTTTGAGAAAAAAAACGGTCAGTAGTAAAAGAAAAAGTTTCTTCAAAATATGATAGACTGGTTTTGATATCAGTAACAAAATCATATTCTACAGCAGGGATTGATATCTTACAGTACGCGTGCACATTCGGCATGCGATGCAATTTTCAGTGGCACTCGATATTAATCTACAAATTAAAATTTTTTGTAAGGATGGAAGTTGATAATTTTGAAACGGAGCTTACTGAACTAAATGTTCAGAATTATGGAAGGAAAATTTTAAAGTTATTAAAAAATCTGGAACGTAATTGTAACGATAAATCACAGCTATTTTAAATTGTTGCAGGAGAAATTGTATTGTTTAAGTAGAAAATTACATGTGCTCTGCTTTTCGCTTTTGGTTCTACATATCTATGTGAGCAAATATTTTTTCTCATGAAATGTATTTTGAGTCTGCAAACAAGGTGTTTGACAACTTCTCTGCGAACTCAACTGAAGATTCAGAATCGTGGGAAACATAAAATTACAAATTATACTTTTGACATTGCGACATAAAATAGCGAGGTGTAGGAACAAAATGTTCGCATTGAAATATTTAACGAGATTGAATTACCACAAAATCCGGCGTATAACCCACCGCCGTATTACATGTACTAATACTTTAGAGCTGAAGTTATTAAGTTTTAGATATATTCGCGTCGTAAACGCGCACCTGCCTTTTTTACGAAGAAACCCGAAATGTGCGTATGTTTTGAAGTCATTTTTTTTTGAGGAAAAAATAGTATATTTCTAGAAATACAACCCTTTTAGCTCATAAGAAATGTGTAGCTTCTTTTAAATGAACAATATATATATATATATATTCTATTGTCTAATTTTTTTTCTAGTCATCTCATCTTTTTTTCATTTTTAAAGTTATCATTTTTATACCGGGTGTGTAACGCACACCTGTAAAATTAGATCTTATTATTTTTTTTTTGTACTAAAAGTGCGCGTTATATGCCGGATTTTACGGTATTCATATTTTGTTTATTTCTTATTTTAATAAATATGTTTTAAAGATGCATAATACATAATTAATGCACAATTTTAGTTTTTATTTATGTTAAAAGAGTATTAATTTTTATGTTTATAAATATCTTTAGTTAATGCATGATTAATGAATAATAAGACTGTATGCATTGACACGGAAATCTAATTTCTTCAAATATTTCTTGCAGTTCGGCACCTTGAATCCGTACCGTGAGCGTACAAAACCGTGTGTGTGTGCGTTTGACATTTGACTTTTACCCATTAATCTACTTGCAAAATTTAGAATCTTCAAAAAAAAATTTTTAATTTTAAAAATATCTAATTTTATATGTGTATTTTTTATTCAAGTGCATTTTGTTTACCAATGTAAGCTATTATTGTTGTCAAATATGTACTTTTTAGAAGAAAGTTTCGGGGAAAAAAATAAAAGTTGGTTCTTGACCTGATTGACTGTAAACATGGGTCTGCAGTTATGTGAAATGACGCCACATAAATTTATGAGCCGATTGGTTGGAAACACGGGATTGTAATTACCATGTGCCTGTGATGTCACATAAATTTAACCATTGTAGTTCTCAAATAGTACAATTATCAAAAATCATTACCATTAATATTCCATTTACTTATTTAATTCGTTATATAATTCGTAAATAATATATGCTTCCAGAATTATTTTAAAAACCGTTGTAATTTGCAAAGAAATTCAGATGAACATTTAAAGTGAAAAAAGTATTAGTAAATTTTTATAAAAGGATTTTTTTATTCCTTTTAAATTCTGTGAATCTAAGCATATTTTTTCCAACACAGTATTGATCTTTTTAGAGCTACATACCTATTGTTTGGGAGAAAAAAATGGATCTTAATTATCATCAATCAAAATGAAGAAAAATATACGTATGAATTACTTTAAAATTATATAAAATCTCAAGAATATTTTTTTAAGTGAATAACCAAACTTATGTTACTAAAGTCTCCAAACTGTAATTTTAATAGTTGCATTGTTTATGAATATGTTTTTGCTATTAATATCCTTTTAGATCTTAAAATTTTCTTTTGCATACATACATACGTCTGTTCTATTCATTCAAAAGGACATGCATATTATTTTGCCTAAGAATACAGTTTAATTATGAGGATTTGTTTTCTTAAAGTAGAGGTTTCTAAGGGTGGTTTTTCCTAGGTTCCTATTCTTAGAACCATAAAAATGCTGGAGGAAAAACCATGGATATGCTCACTACATTATGGTTAAATTTTATTAGAACAATGCCTGAAAGTTTTGAGTCCTAACTGATATTTTTGTTTTCAATATTTTTTTAAAATTTTTTTTCCAGTATCTACTTTATGGGAGGATTTTACATTTAAGAGAGATAAAACAAGTAGACGAGAAAGCGCAGTGGCACGATTTTTATGCTTAAAATTAAAAACCTCTTGGTGGATGGGTGAGAGGTTGAGCTTCTAAACTCTATTATTCTAAAATTGTACACTACTGCCAGTGTCACTCAGTTTAAAAAAATTATCAACTGAAACATTTTCTTTTTGGTTCTCAACACAATTCAAAACAATATAGTTTCAGAGCTTAGCAATACAACAACCTTCTAGCTTTCACCAAGTTTTTTCTTCCCCCAAAAGGAATGATTAGTTTCAAGTATAATTAATACACATATATTTTAAATATATGTATTTATAAAGTTTTTGTATACTTTAAATATATATATATATACAATCGCAACTCTGGATAATTCAAACCTTCGATAATAGGAACCTCTCAATAATTCGAAGTATATGCCTACAAAAACTCTTGATATTACGAACTAAAACAATAGGTTTTGGTGCACTCAATATTTCCAATTAAAATCTGTGGCTACAACACACGATAATTTGAAGTTATGTTAGAAAACTCTCGACAATTCGAATACTCACTATCATGTACAGTCCTGTAGCAAACAGGTTTGAGTTTACAAATTTTGCGTTGTATTGTCTCTGCGTGTCTCCCCTGTAACGTAGCCCTCTTAATAACCATTTATCTGCTATCCCTTCTTTGTGGTTTCTGGTTCTTCAAGCGAAAATACACTTTTATAACTTTCCTTCTTCAAGAGGACAACAGACCAACCGCACCTGTTGTCAGCCTTCGGTAACTTTTGTTTAACACGGGCCCTTACTACGCATGTGTTCAGAAAGGATGACCGCTATTGTGAAGAAGAGATGCGTGAGTAGGATTGTGTACGCATGTATTGAATGCATTCTTTTAATACAGGACTTTTAACTTCTGTGTGATATTTATACTGTATAATATGTACTTTTTAAAAATATTTTAAAATAATTTTATACATATGTACAATTGTAGTTTTATTATATAGTTTCAAATTTAAATGTGTTAGGACAAAAGTTCCTCTTCGTGTATTTTTTGGGAGATTTTTCCTACCCTCTTGATAATTTGAGGTTTTTCATTGGTCCCTTCAACTTCGAATTATCGAGAGTCGACTGTATAAACTCTGTACGTAATTTGAAAAAAAAATGTCAAGTATTGAATCCGTATCATATACAGTTAACTACATGCCCTTTTGACGCACAATTAATATCTTTCAATTTCCAAAATAATGGAGACCAAATACTGACAATTCATAATTTAAACACTCAATAAAAGAGAAACAACAGCAACCTCTCAATTGCAGAGTGATCAAAAACATAAAAAAAAGTCCCAAAGAATTAAATTACGCTCGCTAGATTATCTATTCAATTATGTGCCTGCCCGTAATGAATCACTTCCACAATCTCATTCCGCATTTTGTATGAAAATAATCAAGCAATCATTCTTCGTAGGAAGCAATTTGTATTTTATTTGAATAACTTAAGTAAATAGGTTTTCATTATGGAGAAGCACCACCTTTGTACACTACGCTTTATCGGACAATCAATCTAGTACGCTTTAATCAGTCTAGTATAATAAAAAAAGAAACATTTGTTTTTAAAAACAAACATGCTTACTTCAGCTCCATGTGGGCGGGAACAAAGAAAAACGACAGTAACTTCCCTCCCATCTTTTGATTGCCATACCACCACAAAGCCCTATTTATTAAACGACACTTGGCTGAACACACCGTGCATAAAAATCAGAGATCCTTTATTCATATAATGATAGGGTTCTCTTGTGATTCAGTCGTAAAACAAGAAGGTGGACACCGTTTTATGTATTAAACAGTGGTGCTGTTTTGTGTGTGGTTTTTTCCTTTTCTTCTTGTTCTGGCCACGTTCGCCTGTTTACAGCGGAGTTTGTTGCACCGCACGGAAGTAAGTTCGAGATTTTGGCTAGTTGCAGAGCTTCCTCGTAGGGGCAATGGTCCTTAACAGGGGTTCGTGGAAAAATTTCGGAAAAACCTTAAGAGAACCAGGACATCATATGCTTTCAAAAAATCGATTTTTCAATTTTAGTTCTAAAAAATAGTGCATATTTTTCTGAACCTAAAAATGTATAATACTTATATGTTTGTAGATAAAATAGCCCTAAAATATGAAAAATAAAAATGTAAACAAATGACCACGCCCCTTTTGACCCTTAGTTTTTTCACTTTTTCTCAAAAGCATATTTTTTTTTTGCATTTAGGTACATTTTTTAAAAAAAACTATTGCACTATAAGATTGCAGATTTTTTATACTTCTATACAAGATGCCTATGCATATAGTGAACCTAATTTTTTTCTATTAAAATAGTGCCTAAATTTTTAAAAATGGTTTTATGCATAAAAAAAGCAGAAAAATAGAAATTTTCCAAATTTCAAAGTTTTATAATTTTTTTAAAGAAACTATACAAAATTTTCACTAAAAAAATAGGTTCATTGTCTTTTGTGTATTGTTTTATGTATGTGTAAAAAATATTTTGCATGAATAAAAGATACTTTTTTAAAAAATGGTACCTAAACATAAGTATGTATTATGAGTTCTCAAAAATTTTGTATTACTTAAATTAAGTAAAAAAAAAAGCTTTCGAACTAAAAAGTTATTTTTGTAGTTCTACAGAATAATTAAATTATCTTTATTAAGAACGTAAAATATCTAAGCTCTATTGAAAATTTTAAAAGATATATGTCTCGTAAACAAAGGGTCTTAATTTTGGAATTTTACACTTCCGAGCATGTCCTGGTTCTCATAAGCAACCACAAGAAGTTTTCATACGTTGCTGTTTCGTGAATTTCAATCGCCTTATTCAGGATAGAGGACAATAAGTTTTCAAAAGGACACTATTATTTTAACAAAATTTTAATTAAAATTAAATTTAATCATTGCTGTGGATTTGAACTATCGCTTTAAGACACAGCCCGCAAATTCGCGCTGGAGCACTCCACATTCCAGGGGGAGGAGGTAGCAAATTTTTTAAAATTATTTTCTCCAGTGTCATTGGGGTCAGTACAGTGAAAAACAAGAAGAATACAATACTTAAGGATAAAAATGTTTCGGGTCTTAAAGGGATAAAAATGTGTGACCCGCGTAAACCAGCACAATCGTGTGAGATGGGTCTTAAAGGACTAACACTTACGCAGTCAATATCGGCGGTCATCAATTTTAGAACTTCATGGACCACTAAATGTATAATTTTATGGGCTAAATCGTACTATCACCTGTATGTCTCTGAAAGTTAAGGATAACGACGGGTGCCTCGATCTGGCCTTTGCCAAACAAGTGGCATTTGTAACAACAACAGCAACAACAATGATTTATAATTAGCGGCCCACTAATATGATTGACCCAAGGTCGTAGCCTACCTCCGTATCAACGCTACTAGGCTCCCAGGCTACTGAGATCTCAACATGCGCAACTAAAAAATTGTAAAATGTTATCAATAGTCCCATTAACAAAGATACCATCTTAAAAACAAAACAAAAAACAAAAACAAAAGATACCCTAGGAGTATTGAGAAAGGGCCACTCAGGAATAGTTATGCCAATGAATTGACTACAATATGGCGGACCACTAATATAACTGGCCATGGTACGGCATACTTCTATAAATATGAGTATTGACATTTATATATATATTTAAGCCTATTTACATTTCCATACCACTGAAAAGCAGCCACGAGAAGCAAAACCAAATCGTCAAACCAAAGCAATATAAACAAGTTGTAGTGCAATACAACCAATTTGTCATAGTCGCCTACTTTCACTTTCAAATGTCGCTGAATACACCGGCCAAAGTAGCTAAAAAGTCACTAAACACAAAAGGAACCTCGTTAAGTAGAAGCTAAATTTTTTTTTAAAAAAATATAATCCATATATTCATAATACATTTTGTTACTCTTCTTTTTTGAAACAAGTTTTGATTAAAAAAATATAAACAATGTTCCAATTATTCTGCTGAACATCAACACTTTTTTACAGACCACCGGTGGTCGACCATTGGTATAAATGTGTACACATATTGCTTTAATTTGCTAAGAAACGCCTATTTATCAGAAATTACTATTTTTTTCCAATTGAGACTTTCCAACTTTCTTCGTGATTTCTTTAGATATGAATCAAAAAGTGTTAAGGGGCAACCAACTTTTTGAATAGTCTGATTTTTTTACTTATATGCTTAAGATGTTTGTTTAGTTTTCCCACGAAACAAACCTAATGACAAATGCTTTTATCACAGTGCCATATTCGCCTCATCCAATGAGCTAGATTTAAGTATCCGACTACCCTAAAATTGTGAATTTTGCCAGAAATTGACATTTTATTATGATTCTGTTTTGTAGACCCTCTTATTAGCTTTATAAAAATGCCAAATTTATTATTTTCCTTTCACTGGAACAAAAATTAAAAGTGTTTCAGTAAAAGCAGATGTCATTACTTTGAGCAAGATGTCTTACTTTAAAACGCGTTTTACTCGAAATGTGTGTGTGTGTGTTTTTTTTTGAAAACGTCCAAACGGGGACAGCGCGATTGCTGAAAAAGATTTGAAAATAATGAACTTAAATTTCTTGTGTATGTTCTATATAATAGTAGAAGTGTTTTAACTTTCAGATTTATCAATCACTGTTTTATTACAAAATTTATAGTCCCTTATGTTAATGTAATCACTGTTTTCTTAAGGAATTCCATATAATAACTAAGATAAAGTGCTCTAGTTTTTGTAAAAATTAAAATATCTCTTATGCTGAAGGCCATTTCAAAAATGAATAACAATGCAACACATCAAAATTAAAAATTGGAAAATTTGTTCATAAACTTTTGGTACAGAATGAGCCCTATTTATGTTATTTTTTGTCAATTTTTACCCATTTTGCCCCCTTTTAGAAATAATAATTTCTTTTTCTCTTTTTAAATTTAGCATATTTTTTTAAAAATGTTCTAAGCAAATCTAAAAACCACAAAAAAATTCCCATATCTTCATTTTTTTTTAAAGTTGTCGCAAGTAGTCGGATACCTTAAGCCCATTAAAAAAATCAAGTTACGTATATTATATAATTTTCCCATACAAAAATCTGATAAGTTTCGGTATTTCTCAGACTATTCTGAATGAACCACAAAGAAAAAGAAGATGATAAAAAAGAAGAAAAAGAAGAGGAGACTGCATATAATTACGATTCCTTTCATCTCAAAATCTCTCCGATTGACACATACTTTGGGATAATAACACGTTGCATTCAATCTCTAAATAGCGTGGTATAGGAAAAAAGCTATTTCCTGTCGGCAAAGAGACAAGAAGGTATGATACCCTTTGATGCATACTGGGATTTAGAATTTATTGTAAGTAAAAAAAAGAAGAAAGAAATCGAATGAAACAATTAAGCAATCACATGATCAGTCATTCCCTTTTTTCTGCCACAGCACAGCTCAAATCTTGAGCAGAAAAATACAGAGACTCACCGCCCAACAAGCAGAGAGGGAGGGGGTGCTCTGGGGGATGGACTACAATAATTGGCAAAGTGAAGTGACAGCTTCGTTGAGCGCCTTGTCTGTCTGTCTGTCCGAACTGTCAGCGCCCGTTACAACTTCTGTTTCATGCCTACCCCCCTACCTTTGACTTGTCTGCTTGTACCTCTGTTTGTGTCTGTTGAAGTGACAGCAAAATTGCTGGAGGTAGAGAGCACGTTAAAGTGGCTCTGTCAGACCAACTAATCAATGGGAAGATAGGAATTACGATAATGATTTTTTATCAATTAAGAGGTTTTTTTTATTAGTCATTGAGTTTAATAAAATAATTAAATAATAATTTTAATATGAGGAAACGATTCAATGAATGCTTCAGATGACCTCTTTTTTTCCTTTTAGGAAGAATCCTAATGTGAGTTTTTTAGTTGCCTTAAAGGGAGGCAAGTCTTGAATAATTGGAATTAATTTTAAGACGTATAATAACTATACTTATATGTAGTGCTTAAAACGACTTAAATAATTACTAGAAGAGTCTATAAATGTTATAATTAAAGCAGAATTTATATAACAGTAACTTTTCTATCCATGCTCTCCTTTCTTTACTCCACGGTAACAGATGTGGCCTCAGTATCCTAGTGGTTGCAATCTCAAACTCATGACCAGAGGTCATGACTTCAAGCCCTCATGCCACTGACGATACGCCGAATAAAAGTGCTCCCAGTGACGTCTTAAGATTCTTTCAGGCCCTGGCCCAGAGAAATCTTAAGATTTTTATGGCCCTGGGCCCTTATGCAAAATTAGGCCCTACCTGATATCTATATAAGTAGACAGTATAAAGCATGCATTTTCAAATACTCGTTCAAACGGTAATTTGAAACAAATAAATGTGCATGGCTCAGAATTTCAAAAACCTAGGCATAAGCCAACTCGACCGTTGGCTACATTTCGACTAAATGAGTTGAGTGATTGCTTATGGTATTAGGCACAGGCCTAAACATGGACAACGGTCACCACATAATAATATAATATTACCACTTTTGCTAGTGGATATACGGTTTGAAATTCCTTGTTTTTTTCCGGAAAATATGTTCGAAAGTAATATTTTACCATTAAAATTATCCGGAAGCTGATTTTATAAAGACAGATTCGAGAACGAAGCTAGGTCCCCTTCGAGGGTGAGCTGCTGATCCCAGCTGATGCCTAGTTTTAAATATCCGTTGTAGTAGTTCAGAGAGAGGTATCAGTTCAAGTGTCGTTCTTATCACTTGGTCGTGGTTTAAATTTACGAGGTCCGTCACCAAAGTCCTTGTGTTGCTTTACAGTACAACGTTAATAAGTGCTCAATTACTCAATAACATATACAAAAAATTTGATCATTTCTTTTAAGCAATAAATAAAAGCAGTGATGGATTTTTGAATAAATCATTGTCCATTAAATTGATTTCCTTATAACTAGTCTGAAAAGAACAAAAATCCTTTTGTTAAAAAAAATTAGGGGAGCCCAGTTGGACAGTGCCTTAAGACGCCTCTAAACGTGTCTTTTCACCAAAGGTTTGCCGACCCTAGATGTAGTGCATTTAAAAATATTAATTGCTAATTATTTGATAAATACAACATTGAAAACACCAATGAAAATGTTAACTATTAGAAGAAAGATAATTGAGTGCCACACAAAAGGGGGAAAAGTAATCTTTCCCTAGGAGTAGTTTCTTAACCAGTACCCAATTATCGAAGGGGCATGACAATTTCGAAAGCCCAAAATGACAGGTGTGTCTATAACAAAAACACCCCACTATGACAAAAAAACAAACAAACAAAGCTACAAGGTAACACAAACAGAAAAAGAGGAAACGCGTTAGATTCACAGACGCAACTAGCATGTCACCACCCATTATAACGACCCGAAAAACGTTTTGTTTCTCTTAAAACAATGTTGCTATCATCCGACCTGTACATCGATTATTATTTACAACATGGGACGACACTATCATTGTGTCAAAGCAAAAACGATCGTTAGCAAACGTTGTGTGTATGCACTGTTTTATGATGGCGAAGTTCTTCCTGCAATTAAGTTTCGGCATCGTTAATTTTCAAGAGTGCAAATCATTGACAACTAAAAATAAGATGCAGCTATTTCTATTATAATTTACTTACAGCAAACAAATAGTAATTGCTAACGACAAATAAGTGACATTTTTTTGTCTGATGAACTTTGGATGCAAAGTTGCAATTCAATGTATAGTTTCTGAAGAGCACTTGCCCCCATATTATAGAATACCGAATATTCCAATGTATTAGTCGAAAATTTTTAAAGTTTATTTAAAATTTAAAGTAAGTGGATGGACTTCACGGATCGGGAAATTTAGAAAAAAAAAACGTTTTGTAGGAAAATCAGTTTTTTTTTTAGCATTTTTCATTAATCATGCAGAAGTGTTTTTAATCTATTAGCTTTTTGGGTGCTTAAAATGAAACTTTATGCTAAATAAAGCACAAAAATCCATCAAAATCAGTGTCTGAATCTGAGATTTTGAATAGTTCGTAAAATTCACGTTTACTCATTGGGATGTCTGGATGATGTATTTGATCTTCATTATGCAGCGAGCTTTCCTCCAGGGCATGAAGCATAATACGGTGATCATCTGGCGTTTTGCTTTTTAACAATTTAATTGGAAAATATTATTCCATTTGACAATATTTTAACCCTCTTGGCAACTTGCTTAGAAATTACAGATAGTTGAATTTTTTTCGGTTTAGCTCACAGAGAGAGGATTTATATTTTGGGTAAATTTTCAAAGAAAAACGCTCTCTCGTCCGATGCACGAATCGCGGTTCATAGTCAGAAATCTACAGTAATAAAATTAAATAATATCCGCCATTGCTATTTGATTATCTAGTATATAATTCCAAGGATAAAGTCTTATAAATTAAAGTCTAAAATTCTGTGTTAAGAGTTTCGGACTTTAAGAAATATTTAATAATGCTTTACATTTAAATGTCCACGCACATCATGAAAATTAGTAGTATAAAAAACAATTATTTTGCAGAATTACTGAATTCCTTATAATTAGTTAAAATTAATTTTATAATTAACGTTAAAAGTATTGAACCGATATTAAATGTAAGTTTTCGAAAAAATGCTTTGTAGCTAAAAATACCATCAATTTTTTTTAAGAAAAGAGCAAAAATGTTGTAAATATTTGTTTAAATGTGTAAATAAGTAATAAAGTGGAGTAAAGAGATTTCAAACAGATATATATTCTTGCACGAAAATTATAATATAGTCGGACCTCCATATAACGAACCTCTATTTTGCGAACTTTTTCCTGGAACAAAGAACACTTTCCTTTTCTTCGTAAAATAACCTCTAAATAGCGAAGTGCATTCTGATTAATGAACATTTTCTCTTATGGTTCGATTTTTTCTCCTTATTTTTAAAATATTTTCGGATCTTTTTCAAATTATTCTCTTTTAACACATTTTATGGTTATCATTGACCTTGAAATGGTTTTACCAAGAGCAATAAAACTGCAGTAATTTTTCAAAAGATCTTAAATAAAAGAAACAAATTTTATCGGTAATTAAATTTAAAGACACGTGGGGGAGTGTATTCTTAATTACTGGTTTTAAAACCAAGGTATGTTTAAAATTACTTCTAGGCTGAAAATTAGAAAACGTGATTAAAAAATTCACGAATTTTAAACTAAGCTATTTTTGTAAAATTGAAAATACATTGTATTCCTGGACAACGTCTTAGTGTTTTGAGCATGGTTCAGAATTACGAGGTCCGTTGCTAGTAGGGTAACTTTTATAGAAAGCTTACTGATTCCAGACATTCCGTTACTTTCTTAAAACCATTACAAACACATTCCAATAGTAATAAGTAAAATAAAAGTGCAAACGTAATTCGGGAATACTTATTAATAGTAGTAGTACTTTAATTTATTAACAAGTATGTGCAATTAGAAGGAAAATTTAAAAAGAAGACAACCAGTTCAATAAAACGGCGAACTCTTACCTTACTTGAAGCTACCTGCTTGATGATGATGTTTCTTACTTCAACAAAAAGCTAAACCTCAACCCGCTGACGTTTGTGTCTACAATAACCTTTAACAAAAACCACACCTGCTTGTATTATATACCGAAAACCTACCACATGTCTCCCCTAACTCAAATTACGATACGATACTTGAGATAATTGTCTCAGAAATTACGTGTAATATATTAAAAGTCTGTACCAGACTGACGACAATTACGCTTTATCAGATATTATAAATTTAATTTGACTCAAATGTAATCGATTTGCTTTTCTCTGCGCTCACCTCATCGAATATGTATGAGGAACTGATGAATTATTCACATTATGTAATAATCGTAACAACTTTTACTCATTATAGGGGAATAATAATTATGTGTACATCTTTTCTGTAGCTTCTCCAACCAACGCAACAGTGTAGCGAAAAATCCAAAACATCATGCAATGCGCGTTGATATCTCTCATCAGAAAGTATCGCCAAATTACGATTCCCTATTATGCGGGAAAGGGAATCTCGCCGACTTCACTTAGCAACATCCCTTATCCTCCATCACCATTAATCATGCGTCTTAAACATCGGAAATTGGACTGCAAGTTAGATGATGACGATTCAGAACCGCCGGAATATTGCCCACAAAATTACCCATTGTGCTAGACACCACTTAAACTTTTATTTCTCTTACAGCGTCTTTTTTTTAAATATTCTTTGATGAGAACAGAACTGACGTCGCACGTCTTCAGGGTATCTGTCTTTTTTTTTCTTTATTTATTTCTCTTTCTTCATGCGCCAACACCATCACGTGAAAAGTTTGCCGATTTCCGGTGTGTAACGTCAAAAATCGCCTGCAGGTATCCACCAGGTAGGGGAAAAGGGTGGCAGTGATAACGCAGGGGGGGGGATGGCAGAGGTAATTGGTGGGTTTGTGTCGTGGATGTAATTAGAAACAGTTCTTATAGCATCCGGACCCACCACCAGATGGAAGCCAGACGTTGATGAATTGGTGAGTTCTCTTTAAAACATTAAGAAAGTTAATTGTTGCCAATCTCTCTTTCTCTCTTTTTCATCTTTTTATTTCATGTCGTACAACTAAACTCTCCCTCCTGAAGCACACTCCTCCTTCCTACTTGATTGTTTCCTTATTGTTATCGAAGGGGATGGAAGAATTTCTGTTTCTCTTCTTTACGGTTTTGGAAGAATCGTTACTTTCTCAAAGGCGTTGCCCGTGCTTGTTAAATGGTATTGATGAAAGATACCTACAGCGGGATATTTGGGAAAATTAATGCTTAATGGTATTATAGTTTGAAGAAAACCTTTAATTACTGTACCTCGACCTGGCACAGACGATTTCTGGAGTTCAGAGAACTTAAAGATGCTCCAATAGTTCGAGATTAAGACAGTGTAAATTTAAATAATGGGAATTTATTAAATAAAAAAGCAAAATCTTCAAAACATTTTTGATTTAGGGTTTTGATCTACAGATATATGTTTCCCCTGCACAATCAGCAGTTTATGGTATCTTTCTAATATTAAACTACTTTCAAGATATAAATAAAATTCTTTATTTGCACTTCGTGCTTCTTACTCTCGATCTTTTATTGTTAAAAAATACAAAAAAAAAAATTTACGTTTCCTTTCTTTCGATTTTATTTTTTGAAGAGCTGTTACCTTCTAAAAAGCCTCTCTTGGCTTGATGAAAGGGAAACAATAGGGAAACTAACAGTTTTTGTATTATAACTCGAAAGCATGTTTGTTTACAGTTCGGCCGAGCGGTAGCCAAGTGGTCTAGGCATCGGATCTTGGCTAGCATATCATGAGTTCGATCCCAGTACCACTGAAGACCCGCTATGTAGGGGAGCGATGCACGTTAAATCTGCCGAGAGCTCAAACGTCCTCCCTTTGGTGTGGTGTAGTAGTTAGGAGAAGGGGTACCAGCTCAGGGTGTCGTCCGCGTCACTTGACCATGGTTCAAAATTACGCGGACCGTCCCCAAAAGCCCTCGTGTAACTGAACTGTGGGATGTTAATATTCACTCACTCACTCACTCGTTTACAGTTAAAGTTTCTATAGATGTAAAAGGAGAATGAGGAAAGGCTTCAGTAATACAGTGAAATATTTCAGTAAACATTCTAAAAAAGAATAACGATAAATCCTATAACTTCACTGATAAGAAAAAAATTTTACTTGAAGAAAAAATATTTGAATAGTTTTATTGAGATGTGTGTGCGGGGGGGGGGGGGCTTAAGTTAGGCAAAATTATTTTGCTGATTTAGTTAAAATTAACCTAGTTTATTTGAGTCGAGATTTGAGGAAAAAATAATATAATGTCACCTAACTTTCACTAACCATAATAAGAAAAACATAACACGCAGGGAGGTCTTAAGATTGCTTGAGCCCCTTGGCCCCTACACAAATGCAGGCCCCCCAATGGCCCTTAAAAGTGGACAATGCATAGCGTACGTTGTCATACTTGTATACACACTAACCCGAAACAAATAAATGTACATGATTTATAATCGCCCAAAGTGTCTCTGCCAATTGCCGCCTTTTGTCTAAGTAAGTAAAAATGGTGAAAGGTGTTAGACCTAGGATTAAGCGGACACGGTACAATTCAATTAACTAAAATCGGTAAAAAAATCGAATTTAATTTTTTAGCTTGAATTATTGTTTATATATTTTTCTATAATCTGACAAAATTTGAAAGCTCTAAACGTAAAAAACACAGAATTAGCTTTTGTGTTCGTTTTTATTCACATCCCTATGGCAAATCAAAACTTTAAACTTACTTATCTCGGAAAGATAAAAGAACTAGTATGCCTTTCTTTAAAATGCTAAGGCTTTTTTTTTATATTGTGCCTAATGCTTTGAATTTTTTTTTTTTTACCTATTGCTAATAGTACATGTAACAAAAGTTGGCATGCATTTTTGAACCAAAGTAATACTTATTTTTTTAAAAATAATTGAACTCAAAATTTGTACATTTTTTAAGGAATTTTCTATAAGCATTTATAAAAAGAAGTATTTTACAAATACTAATCATGTTGTCTCAAAACCCATACCAACGTTTATTATGCATAGTTTGACGTACTTATAAATCATATTCATGCGTGTATGTAAACATTTGTAGGAGGAGTAGCATTTTAAAATCACATTACAAATTTCAAGTTTTTTCCTTAAAAAATTAAATGGCTAACTTTTTATGAAATGTTGAGCACAAAATCTGTTTTAGGTAGTATTCACACATAGGAGGATACCCAAAAAATTTAGAAAATTCTTAAATTAAAATTTTTTGCTTAAATCGTATCATGCCCCCATAATCAAGGACGACGGTTATCACTTTTAGTCAGTTGACATATCATCGCAAATTCTCAGGTTTTCGGAGAATACAACCGGAAATAACATTTGACCGTGAAATTATTCTAATCATGTCTTATTCAGGTTGAGTCAAGAATATGACGAGGCCCCTACTGTGACCGAGGCCCTGGGTCTGGGCCCATGCCTAAAAGCGTCCCTGATAACACGTTAACCCTATAGGCAATTTTTTGAAAGATAATCCATTTAGTTAAGATTCCAGAATGGTGCATAATTTACAACTTTTCTATCCATAACAATTATTTCCAATTTTTTAATTCATTAATGAGTTAAAGAATGTTTGCAATGTTTTGCTTTTTGTGAAGAGTTAAAGTTAGGCAACATCATTGACTCAAACCCCCACCTTGAACAATCTACGTTAATTTTAACTAAACCAGAAAAGTGTTTATTCTCGATTTTTGACTGCGACAATTAGCAAGTCTATGTGAGATGGCGTTACCGAAAATTCCATTGTAAAATTGTGAAATTTGTGGTCAAAGTAACTAATGATGTCATGTAGGGAATCAGTTTTACAAATTTTCAAAAATATGCTAGTAATCACTAAACCAAGTGTTGAGGAATTTTCCTGTTTATTTCTTAGAGCTGGCATGATTCCCTTCCTCCTTTTACCCCAAGCCAGCTTGACGTTGAGTTTTGGACACCCTGTATATACGTAAGCTATATGTATACAATAGGATACTGAAGGTATATTTCTTAGTATTAAGATAAAGAACCATATAGACAAGGTATATATTAGCATAAGACAAATAATTAGCTTAAGACAAGGGTGGTCTACCTTTTTAGGAAGAGTGCCACTTTCAGATAAAAAATAATTATGCGTGCCACTTTCAGATAAAAAACAATTATGCGTGCCACTTCCAACTTTTCGAAAAAATATAAAAGCGAGAAAATGTTACTTATAAGCTTAGTATGTAATTTTTACGCAAATAATTCATTTTTAATGAAAGTCTAAGTAGTGGAAATTTAAAAATAATATAATAAATGAGAGACAGTGGGTAGCCTAGTGGTTAGAGCATCGGACGCCATACCGGAAGACCTGGGTTCGATACACGATGTCACCAAATACTCTCCGAGTGCACACGGAGTACGTGCTCCTTAAATCAGTGGGTCCGAAAGTCTTGTGGGCGGTTATAGCAGCAACTACGGGTGCAAGGGCTGGAGAATATTCCCTCCCCTCCAGTTCCATGCCTAAATTGTGGAGGTGGAAATAGGTGGTGTCACCATCTATCGTGTATGAACCAAGCTCAATCGTACTGTGCTCAAAGCTAAAAGCTAACGACAGGCGTACACCTAGCCCCTTGCCACGATGAATTTCGTTGGCCTCGATCTGAAAACGTCAGACAGGTGGCGTTAGAAACAACAACAACAACTAAAGCACAAACTTAGATTTTATTGTTACTCAGTTCATTTAGTTTTGAGTGATATTTTGATTTTGTTATGTCCATAATGTTAAAAACTTATTCACAAACGTATGTTGATTCAAATCTGCAACAATATCTGACAGCCGAATCGTGTAAATTTGAAAAATTGCTTGTTAGGACAAATTTCCAAAATTCAATACGATTCCTTATACCTGCTTTTCAGTATAGTATGGTGCTGTAGACAATAATTTTGATTTGGATTTCAGGTGGTTAACAATTAACATTTTGTAGAGAAATTAAAAAGTTATTTGTCAAAAGATCTGCTTTACTTTATCATCTTGAAAATCATACAACCTAACTCTGAAAGAAACTTCAAAAATGGATATTAAATTTTTAAATCCATCACATCTCGGATCCCCATTGACTTTGGTAAATTGTTCCTAAAAATATGGAATGTGTTATTTTTTTTTTTAATCAAAAAGCAAGACGTAAAAAGAAAAAGTTTGTCCCACAAGAAGATGTAAGACCAACTAGGGTAGGAAAAACACAAACTTTTCTCTGTAATCTTAAATTTCAATTATTTTAATGCCCCATAATATCGGTAATAAAAGCTACATCACATAGCCAATCTTCATTCTAAAATAGCAAATACTCACTGTATAGTTTAGTGTTTTCTTTCAGATATTTTAAAGAAAATAAAGCTTCCTCAAATTCCAAATTCGAGCTTGTGAAAAAAGTCTTAGAAAGCCAATTCGCAGAAGAATGCAGGCGCATTCTCTATGCGATAAATTTCTATTGAAACTAATAGTGTATATTTAAAATTAATTTGGGGGGGGGGGTGTCTGAGACAACCATATTTTGATGTATGAAAAATGGTTACTATTATATAAGCTTTTCAAATTTTTTATTAAGTGTCCGCGTGCCACTGAAACCACACACCCGTGCCACGGGCTCGCCACCCCTGGTTTAAGACATTGAACCACCTCTTCATCGATCTCAAGGTTTTCATACATTTGAGATCATTCTCCAAAATTTGAAAATCAAACCATGTTAGAAAATACAATTAAAAGGATCTTTCAAAATGCTCAGCTTCAATCTTAACAGTCACATTCATGATGAGAACCTGCAAGATACTATCAAATAACGCGAAGTTGATTTTAAATAAGTTTTTTAATCTCTACATCATGCTAATATACGATTTTGAAGGACTCGCCATAAATCTATGACAAGGAATCACTCCAAGATTGTAACTTTTTTGACATATATCTAATTGAATATTTCTTCAATTCAATTAATTACCTTGTAACTTGATAAAAATCTTGCCTGTTTTGTTTCTTTTTTTTTCCTTTTGTTTTTTGATTCAATGAAGTTTAACTCATTTGTGATCATGATCCATTCATGATGCTGTTACCATCATTAAACTTAAATAAACCTTCTCACATATTTTTTGTAACATAAGTACATGAATATGTGTGAGTTCTGTATCATTTAGATAAAAAATAGTGCGTTATTATCTAAAATTTATTCAATATTACCAGGAAACAAAATATATTCGAGGTAAAATTTTCTAATTCACAGACATATAAAATTTTGAAAAAATATGATAGAAAAAGTGCTATGTACTTTGTTCTTATTTTTTATTGATTGTGCCACCTTTGGTTTTAATTATAAAAGAAAGAAATTTTATCATGACGTGAAAGACTTAATAGATGGAGTGCTAGTACTCTTTCTAGAAAGAAAGAGCAATAAATAGAGACACACCAATTATTTCATAAGATCTGTCAAATATTTTAGAATTTATTCTGAAAGTGTCGCGTATAGTGTTTTCTTTAACTAGATTGCCCTTGGAAAAGGATTTTAAAATTTAATCCCTAACTTAAGAACGATATTTTCCATTTTTACCATTTTCGAGTTTATGAATTAAGTTTTCCTATTTTATTACATCATTTACACTTCTTAAGTTATCCGCTGTGATAACTTTAAAAAAAAGAGAGAGATATGGGGATTTTTTTTTGTTTTTAGTTTTGTTCAATAAATTTTTTAAAAAATATGTTAAAATTAAGAATAGAACTAAAATTATTACTAAAATAGAAAAAAAATGGGTAAAAACTGACAAATATAACATAAATGCAGCCAGTTCTGTACCAAACGTTTATGAACAGATTTTCAATTTTTCAATTCTGATGTGTTGCTCTGTTATTCATTTTTGAAATGACCAGCAGGATAAGAGTTATTTTAATTTTTATAAAAATTGAGCACTTTATCTTCGTTATTATATAGAATTGCTTAAAAAAACAGTGATTATATTCACATAAGGGACTGTAAATTTTGTAATAAAACAGTGATTGATCAATCTGAAGGTTAAAACACTTCTACTATTATGCAGAATATACACAAAAATTTCAGTTATATATTTTCAAAACTTTTTAAGCAATCACCGGCCTGAGTATTTAAAAAAAAAACACATTTCGAGTAAAACGCGTTTTAAAGTATGACATATCTTGCTTAAAGTATTGACATCTGCTTTATTTTAAAATACTTGTAATTTTTGTTCTAGTGAATGAAAAACAATAAACTTGATATTCTAATAAAACTAATAAGAACGGTTATAAAATAAAATCATAAAAACATTTGTCTATTTTTGGCAAAGTTCACAATTTGAGGGTAGTCGGATTCCTTAACCATGTTACTTTAAGTGTGTCCGCAGTCAGCCATTTTCTATCCGAAATATCTTCCAAAGCACGCATGGAAAACCGGCAATCAAAGCAACTGAAGTCTTGTAATAATAAAATAAATAATCATTATGTCTCAGAATGATTTCTCAATACAACGGAATGTGATCCACAAATTTTATAATTTACTCAAGTTGATATCAATGAAAATAAAAATTAGATAAAATATACAAATATATTACATTACTACTAATAATTTTTATTTGTAATACAGTAGACTCTCATTAATTCAAACCTTCGATAGTACGAACATCTCGCTAATTCGATATAAATGCTCAGTCCCTGGAAAATTCTTGATATTTCGAATTAAAACAGTACGTCTTGGTACATTTAATATTTCGAAGTAAAATCCGTGGCCGGCCAGAATATAACACGTGATAACTCGAAGTGATCTAATAAAACTCTCGACAATTCAAACACTCTATATCATGTAGAGCTCTGTAGCAAACAGGTTGGAGCTTACATGTTTTATGTTGATTGCCTCTGCTTGTCTCCCCTGCAACGTAGCCCCTTTGATGACCATCGGAGTTGGCTACGATAACTCTGACAGATGCTTACGTGTCATTAAACAAACTACGCAGCTTTTCTCTTCCAAAATCATGTTGATGCGGACTTTTCTCAAGCTTCATTTATTTTATAAAAATTTATTGACAAAGCTAGGTTGAATGCTATAAAACAAAAAAAGGTAATTTTTTTTGACGAAAAATCTGTTAATTATGTACAGTATGTATTCTTTTAAAACATAATGAATTCCTTTAATACAGGAATTTTAACTTCTGTTTAACATTTATACTGTATAATATGTACTTTTAAAAATACTTTAAATAATTTTATAAGTATGTACACAATTGTTTTATTACATAGTTAGAAATTTAAATTTGTTAGAAAAAAATTTCTCTTTGTGTATTTTGGGAGTTTTTTTCCTACCCTCTTGATAATTCGAAGTTTTCATTGGTCCCTCAAACTTCGAATTATCGAGAATAGACTGTATTTACTTCTAAATTAGCGGTCTCGAACTTTTAGAGCTTAATGGACCACTAAATGTATAGTTTTGCATTCGGTGCACCATTAATTATATAGTCACTTATTTATGTCTCTATGCACATTTCCATATCACTTTAAAGAAACTTAATAAAAAGCAGAGACAAACTGGCAACAAAAAGCAATATCTTCAAACTAGGGTTATGCCGGCTACTTACCGTGGTTGCCAACTCTCCCTTTCAAATGTTGCTAGATTTGCCGGTAAAAGTAGCTAAAAATCTCTACACTCAAATGGAATTTCGCTAAAAGTAGTAGCCTAAATTTAGACGAAATATAACCCATATTTAACGTATAATACGTTTTGTTACTTTTTGTTTTTGAAACTGAATTTTCATAAAAATATAAGTAATGCCCCAGCTTTCTGTGAACCATCAAAAGTTTTTCACAGACCACCGGTTGGTGACCATTGCTCCAAATAATACATAACAAAGCAATGTCATAATTCCAATATTAAGAATACGTCAAAAAATTAAAGATGAGTGTGTTTCATTTATAAAATCATCACAGCATATAATTATTTTCTTGCAAATGAAATCAATACTATACAGGGTGTCCCGAAACTCAACAACAAGGGAGCACGGGGTGAAAGGGTCATATCAGTTCAAAAAAAAATTCCATATCACTTGGCTAAGTGTTGAGTAGCCTATTTTCGAAAATGTGGAAAATGACCCCCCCCCCCCGCACATTATTACGTAGTCAGAATATTTCAACTAAATCAGCTCAGTTTGTAACTTTCAAATCGAGTCAGATAATTTTAACTAAATCATCACAGTTTGTAACGGGTTCTATATTTGGGCTTCCACTAATCCTCTTGGGTAAAATACTCTATTTAACTGTGATTTTAGTTGGAAACCACTTTCCATAGGGATGACTTGATCTTATGTAAATGCAAGCTTCTATTTCAGTACTAGTCATAAAGTAGGTGAGATGATGGTTTAAAATTGAGTATAAAAGCGACTGGTGGTCGCTCTTAGTATTGTTAATCCTAGAAAGAAATATTAAGCAAGTGTTGAAGCAAGAGCACTCAGGAGAACAGAGATGTGCTCATATTTATAACATAGTTAGATTAATAAGTTTGATTGCTCCTCGGGTTTAGTTATTAAAAGGGCATTCTCAGTAAATTTTATAAAGTCTCATAAGTGAAAAAGGAAATAAAAGTGTTTAATTTGGGAAATGTCTGATCTTACGTAAACCCTCTCACACCTGCGATTAAAGGATAGAGACAAGTTTTTTGCATTATTTGTGACTAATTAATAGCAAAGCTATGTAAAATCACTTTACTGGACCCCCCCCCCTGCGAAAATAGAGGAGTTTGTAGTCACAGTATCCTCTAGGGATTGCAATATCGGACCAAAAGCTCAATACCGGTATTCGGTATTTTTTTAGATCTTAAAACTGGGATACCGGTTTTAATACCGGTAGCAGAAATTTTAGAAAAAGAGAGAAACACATGTGTTTCCTTGTTTTATCTGCCAGTTTTATTAGAGAGTGTAAATATCGCAAAAAATAATTTGTAACTTATAAATTATAACAGTATATAAAGAATATTGAGAAAGTGTAAATATAAATACCATTCTGTAATTATCAGTCTGTGATAATATTACAATTTTTTGAAATGTGATCTTAAAAAACATAATGCATCAATTGCATTGTCATTAAGTCTGGAACGTAATTTTGTGTAAAAATTACCAGCTGTCAAAAACGCTTTTTCGGCATTTACTCCAGTTAGTGGTACTGTTAGCAATGCGTGATGTACTTTTTCCAAGTATTTACCTCTAAATCTATCATCTTCAAATAAATGGATTTCTCGTCGGATGGTTTTGGATGTAGCTGATTTCTATATTGTATTTTCGTTCGTTAAAATTTTTTAGTTATCGCTAATTCTAATTTCAATTCAAGAAACAATTCTTTTTCTCTACCGACATTAGTGTCATCAACATCTTCGATAACTGTACCGAATTCTCCTGAATGTAAATAGGTTTTGGGTGAAACATTTTTAAGAAAATTTACTATAAACTTGATCAGATTTCAATCGGTTAGTCTCTTTTCTCCTTTTTCATTTTTAAAATCATTATAATTATATAATGTATTATAATTATGCTAGCGATCCCTGAACATTAGTGGAGACAATTTAATTTTTTTTTTTTGTAAATATCGAAAAACAGTATTTAAATTTGTAAATACTGGTATTACAAAACTGTACAAATGGCTCACAATACCGGTATTCGGTATCCCGGTATACCGGTATTGCAATCCCTAATACCTTTCCTTTCATCCCGTACCCACTTGACGTTGAATTTCGGAACATCCTGTATGTTAAATAAATATTGTACTGATTTTCCAACTTAATCAACTTAAACTCGGTCTATCAAGACATGAAAAATTACTAATCTTAAAATTAGTGCCACCCCTGGCTGAAACGGCTTTTTAGAAATAGAAACCGTTAGTTTTTTACTAAAAATCGAACCTTATAGATGACAGATATGACAAATAATTTCCGGTCATATTACCCCTCCACCAACCCTGATGCCGAAACTGAACCCCTCTGAAGCCACACTATTGTTTCCTGCACAGATAGGAAGTATATACGTATAGAGAAAACCATCTGTTTCGCATCATCTCCATTAATATGATCTCAAATTACTAATAAACACTTCCTTAAATTAATATTCACGACCCCCTTAACCCCCATAGGGTATGGATATATCTCCCCAATCATCAATCAATGTTATTGTGTATTATATCGAGTTGTGTATTATATCCTTTACCATAAACAATAGGCAACGATACCAATTAAGTTGTTCGATTGAGCGTAACATTTTCGTCGATTTTTATCAGGGGGGAAAACTTACCAGATGTTGCCAAGAGTAGGAAAAAAGTATATACAAAAACAAATAAAAAAAAGCCCACGAGAAATAATAATAATAAAAAAAAAGTTTGACACAAAATTGGTCAATTACAGGCCGCGCTCGTCGGAAGCTTTAAGTGGCTATTTTATGAGCTGTTGCAGTAGTCACTAGTTTTGTCAACTACTTGTCTTGTTTAAATTTTATGGTGGTATTAATTAAGGAAAGTCTTGCGCTATTTTTTGTGTGCGTTGTGCGTTTGTCTGAGCAAAGGATTAAGTGTTATTATCATCATTAAGTATATCTGATCTGGCTTAAGAATGGAAGGTCAGCATCAAGTAAGGTTAATGTGGTGTCGTTTATGACTCTGAATGATTTTCGATAGAATGTACATAAAAGTCCTTACCAAGTTTCGCTGGTGCAGTACTTAATGTATCCGACTACCCTGAAATTGTGAATTCTGCCAAAGATTGACAAATTGTTTTTATTATTTTGTTTTATAGGTCATCTTATTAGCTTTATAAAAATACCAAGTTTATTATTTTCCGTTCACTAGAACAAAAACTACAAATGTTATAGTAAAATCAGATGCCATTACTTTAAGCAAGATATACTTTAAAACACATTTTACTCGAAATGTGTTTTTTTTTTAAATATTCAAACGGGGCCAGCGATTGCGCTATAAGTTTTGAAAATAATTAACTGAAATTTTTTGTTATCTTCTGCATAATAGTAGAACTATTTTAACCTTCAGATTTATCAATCCCTGTTTTATTACAAAATTTACAGCCTCTTATGTTAATATAATCACTGTTTTTTTTTTAAAATTTCATATAATAACAAAGATAAAGTGCTGTAGTTTTTGTAAAAATTAAAGTATCTTTTATCCGGAAGGTTATGTCAAAAATAAATAACGTAGCAACACATCAGAATTGAAAAATTGAAAATTTGTTTATAAACTTTTGGTACAGAAGGGACCCCGTTTATGTTATTTATAGTCAATTTTGACCAATTTTTTCCCATTTTATTAATAATAATATATTTTTCTATTTTTAATTTTAGCATATTTTTCTTACAATTCACTAAAATCAAAATACAACAAAAAAATCCCCATATCTCCAATTTATTTTTAAAAAGTTGTCACAAGTAGTCGGACACCTTAAGATTTTACATTTTTTTCTTCGCTTTATCATTCATCTTCTCATTAAAAAACTTAATTACAGTAATATCTCGACATAAGTTACACCGACTTACGCGAATTTGGAGTTACGCTATTTTCAAATCTCGTCGCGCGATTCTTCCTTTTATTTACTTATTTATTTATTTCATCACTGCGAGTCAGCCGGAATCAGTACAAGAGCCTGATGAAGTATAAAAAAAATAATTTCAAGATTTAATATTGCCACAAGGAAGGGGGGATTTTCGAAAAAATAGAAAAGACTAACTTTTAGATAGATGATTATTAATACACATAACCAAAAAGGGTGATTATAGTTAAATGAGTTCTGAGTACAATTACATCACATTTCATAATTCTAGCTTTCTCCATGCACTGTCGAATCATTCCGATTCAACCTTTTTTCCGTTTTCCGCTTCATAGGGGACTCAATTTTGACAGAAGGTTTTTTTTTTTTAAATACTTCTGGTAACTGTTAAATAAGCGTACTTTCATTGCAATAAAAGTTTTAAAAAAATTTAATTACCCGTTTACTTTTGTCAAAAATTATGTTGACTTTTGCAAGATTTAAGTAATGTTCTTAATAAACAATATAAATTATCAACTCAATTTAATTTGTTCCTATAAACAAATTGACATAATATCATTTCAATGTATTCCTTTGATTTGATATCAACATCATAAATTTTAATGAAAATGCAATGTAGCAAATGCATAACGCTTAGGTAATCATCATTCGGTGTTTGCTATGTGAGAATAATTCAGCATGTACTTGATGCAGACTGCATATATCAATACATGTATGTTCATAGTTAATTTACTATTACATGTAGCGCCATATGAAATATTTTGTGGTGTAAGTCAGAGTCAGGAGAGAAAATAGTGATTTTAAAGAACTCAGAGGGAAAAAAGAAGAATTTCAAAAAAAAATTTATTGTAGCAAATTTATAATGTAAATTTTTTTTTTCAGTCACCTTTCATTTTTTTTTAAATAATATAAAACAGTTTATTTTCAGAATTTTGAAAATGAAAAATTCTAATGCTATATTATTTAGGTAATTTTGACCATATGTAGATGAATAGTTAGTAAATAATTAGCTTTTGAAAGTAAAAATAAAATTACAATGATACAATATCCAATAAACAGAAATAGATAGCACGCATTATACAAATAAATAATTCTTGATACTTTTTATAAAATGCTTGAATTCATTTGCTGTAGCATCAATATCATCCTATATAAAAGGTAAGCATTTTGAAGAATCATTTTACACAACTTATGAGAATTTTTAAATTTCAACTCGAAGTCTTAAAATTAATTAACAAAGAATATTATTTTTCCTTTATTTTATTGTAGCATTTTCTTGTAGCAATGTTATAAAAATCTTATTCTTTCTATCAAATAATATTATAAAAATTCTTGTCCATATTTTATATTTTCCACGCGAGCGCGCGTTGTAGTTAATTATTTTCATTCTTTAAAACATCTCTTTGTTTAACTGGCTTAAAAATTTTATTCATAATTATGTAACTCGTTTTACATCAGACGATTTTTTTATTGTTTCAATTCATAAATTAAAATTTGAAATTCTTAAAAGTTTCAAATTATTTTGGAAGACAAACTTTGTAAGAAAACTATCGTCAAATTATAATCTCAAGAAAACTTATTCTTTTATGCAATGAATATGACTTGGAAATATAATTTAAAAGAAGAATAAAAATATTTTCTGAATTCTACAAATTCCTTTTCTCTTGTTTTGGCATTATTTTAAAAAAGAAATATAAAATCATTCTAATTGAAAACATTTATTTTGAAAGCACAAATTGATATAACAGACGATTTCTGTCCTATTTCATGTCATACATTCAGTTTACAATAAAAAAGCATAAAGTAAACAACAAGACCAATTAATTCCAAACAATGGCGGAAACGAATGAAATGTGAAAATTTACTCATCTCTGAATAACGACCATTTATCACGAAATTAAACAAATAAACAAAATAAAACTTGCTCATTATAAAATATAATTTACATAAACTTAATTAATATTCACTCATTCAAACGAATTTGACTCATTTTAAAGTGAAATAAAAGATTGGAATTTTTTTTAAAAAAAGATATCATTACAAAACATGACAGCAATAAATCATCAGCAAATGCTGATAATATAATGGTGTCAAAGAAAAACAGGTTTATGCTGATAAACACCAAGTCACCCTTTTATGTTACAAGAAAAAGTGTTTTATTTTGCTCGGCCACAGTGGCTGTCCTTGCATCTATAGGTTTACGAAAAATACCACAACCACTGACCTTGTTTCTCAAGGACTTCGATAAACTAAAAAAGTGTAGAAAAATCAAAAGCTTTATAAGCCAGCCATGAAAAACCTCGAGTTGAGCCAGTGCATAAAAGAAAATGTTAGGTGTTGCTTTGTTGACTGTATGTTTATTTCAAAACACTACTATAAATAAAACCGAAAAATAGCTAAAATGGTTGGCTTAAACTGCAAGAAATATGTTAAATAGCTTTCGAAAATAGTTTTACATTAGCATTATTATTTTTTTAGTATTTTCACTGAACAAGATACAAATGAACATCGTTAGAAAATATTTTGTTGCAACTTGAATTTGCTCTGCACGTTTTATCATGAACTTTTTAGTAAATAATGGCAATGATATGCAGATATTTAAATGTATAACAAATTGAAAAGGACGAATAATTTTGTTCTACTCCGGTAGAAACGCTCTAATTTGAAAACTGTGGTAAATTGTCACAAGTGAAAAATGTTTATCGTATACATTTAGAGCTTTTTATAAATGTCAATTAATTTCCTTTAATAGTAATTATTTTTACGGAAAATCAGCTTCTAAGGATTTTATGTATTAAACATCTATAATTACCTTATTTTATCATTATAATTTATCATAAATATAATATAAAATATCTGTCTTATAAAAATGCCTTTGACACATACTTGTAGGACTTTATATAGTTGTTATCAAACTAATATCTGTATTTGTTTTTTTTAGAGATTTCGACATTTTGACTATTATTACTAATTTAACTAACCAAATTTTCGTATAAAATCTGTGACTGTATTATACGGTTAACTGTGGTCACTAAAAAATACTATGTCTATCAGCCAGAATATTGTCAAGTAAAGATATTTCAAAGTTTTACTTTTTACGCATAGCAGATATTGGTTAAGCAACGTCGATATAACATATAAATATACGACTAAACTTTATGCACTTATGTATTTATTGTTCATAGAATTTTGCGTAAGAAATCCAAAAAATTGTCATAAAATAAACATGGAAAATTTTCAGTTATTTAGCAAAAAACGTTCGAATTTTTTTTTTAAATGCATCAATTTAGCAAAATCGAAACCTATTTTATTCAACGCTGGAAAAACTTTCAGAAAAAGGGAGTAGGGGGAGAGGTAAGAAATACAATTAAGTTATTGTTACTACAAAAATACGCCAAATGTATCTCTCAGAGTGTCATTTTTTTACAAAACAATTTTTAGGAAAATTCAAATATATATATATATAAACACAAATTATCGCGTTTTTTAAAAAATTTAAAGTGTTAAATGTATCAAAGCGGTAATTAAAACTGATAGGAATTGAGTCACAACGCACTCAAATCTAAAATTTTGTCCTAGGATCCATTTTTCTTTTATTTGAATTAAGAAACTTAAGCTTCTTGCGCAAAACATTCATAGAAATAATATTGAACACATTAGATAATCGAATCAAAGGGATGGTTTCTTGGATGCATAGAATAAAATTGATAATACGTCAAATGCATCACTCAAACTGTCATTTTTTTAAAAAAAACTTTCATGAGGATTCGTAGACAAATACACGAGCTATCGTGTATTCTTGAATTATTTCGTTAAACGTAGTAAAATGGGAAGAAAAGCTGATAGGATTTAATTCACATCGCACTCAAATCCAAAATTTACATTAGGAACATTTTGTTATTTCAAATATGTTTTTGTAAATGGGAAATATGTTTTTTGCTTAAAATATACAATGAAAAATACTGTATTCGCAGGAGAATAAAATTAAAGGTATTTTTTCTAGGATGCATGCAATAAAATTGAGTTTTGCAAATTTTAATATTTTTTTATCAGAATAACTCTAAATGTGATTTATGGAGAGAATTTTGTTTTAAGCACCTTATATAAATCCCAAGCATGTCATATAAGTACATATATGATTCAAGTACTCCAAACATTTACGTATATCCTAGATTTTCCGAGGGATTGTAACATATATGCTCATTTCTGAAATGCATTTGGTTCATTCGGAATAAAATTGCTAACGAAAAAGGATAAAAATATAAAGTTTTTGACGGCAACTTTCCGATAGAGCACATACAGGCTGATACAATTAAATGACCACCTTGAGATGGTACACCCTACAACTGACCAATGAGGCAGTCATGGCTGTCTCAGATGCCAGGTGTATACCGTTTCATTGAGCCTCAGATAGTCATATGTGGTCATCATAAGGTTCATCAAAGATAAATTTACATCATTAAACGTGAGGTCAAGGACTGATTATCTGGACAAGTATTGTCTCCAGAACTCTTGCTTAGGATGCAGATACTTGTAATTATGATAAATCTTACCTATTTGCACTAGGAGCCAACCTCGCAGTGGTGGGGGATGCCGTGCGTGCCTCGGGTGGTCCCTCTAGCAAAAAAGGGTTTTTTCCCAAAACGGGAACCTAAAAACCGGCAAGCGAAAAAGCCGTCGACTGACGACAAGGGTGGACCAGAAGCTTCTGCAGCGTCCGGTGCCGCCTGCCACCGCGAGGATAGGCTCTCTATGCAAAAGACGTTCTCATGCCCAGAATTCAGACGAGATTTCTCTCTCTCTCTCGTTCTCTCCTATGCTCCGGCTTCGGCTATTAGCAATTGTAATGAAGCCTTTTCCCCCAGAGCTGCATGACTTAGTAGTTGCCTTTGCCTTTTATTTAGCTTTTTTTTTCCTTCTCTTCGCTCTGCCCTCCTTCCTTTTTACGTTCCCCCCTGCATACATATCGAAAGGGGGAGTTAGAGTGTGGCTATTAATATTTTATAGGGGCGCAGACCAGTGGATGCAAGTCCATGGGCTGTTTTTCTTTTTTTCCCTTCTTCTTCTTTATTGTCGATTTTTGGGGGGTGTTAGGTTGCCCGTTCCGTCTTGTTCCGGGATGGGTTCTATGGGGTGCCCCGTGCGAGGAATTCCTGATGAGGAAAGATGGTTGAAGGATGCGGTAAGGAGGAATGATGCTCGGAGGAAAAGAAGATGAGAAGGAGCGAATCGGAGGAGAGAGAAATTCCCTAAGAAGAATTCCCTGTAGGGAAAGGGAGCCCTTGAGAAAATCCGGATCGGTTGTGGATGAGAGATGTGATCTAGGATTGAGATTTGGTGAAGTACGCGGTAGCTTCTTCGATTTGTTAATAACATGAGAGGAATAAGTAATAGCCTATGATAATAGAAATAAACTAAACGAAATGGTTTCTTTATTTTGAGTACATATCATTATCGTAATGGAGCAAGGAATTATGTACAAAGATTCGAAAACGTTCAAATTTAAATTCGCAACTAATTTCAAGGAATTGAATGCATTAAAATATTTTTATACTCACGAAAAAATTTCCTGTGTAAAGTATAATTGTAAAGTTATGCTTACATGTGTAGAACTTGTTTTTAATGTTTCGTCTCTTAAATCTTATATTCAGAATAACAAAGAATGAAAAAGCACTGTATTTTTAAAGCAAAATCATTCACAAAAATACAAAAAAGCATTTTTTTGAATTTTTTTTAGTAAAAATAGCAATTGAAGTTTTATTAAAGTCAAATTTTAAATCTGTAACTAAAATATTTAATAAATATCATTCATAAAAAAATTCTTAGTTAATTTAATTACTTTAAAATAACATCTCTAAAATTTTAAAAAAATCTAATGAATGAGCTTATTTAATTAAATAAGGATAAATATTTTTAAAGCATTAAATGGGGGAGGGGGGATGCTGTGACGAAAAAAAAATTCTTTGCTGTATTTTGAGCTCACACATTTTTTTCTTCAGGTTTTTATAAATTCTTTGATATGAATGAATTTTCCCGTTCCCAAACTAGTTAAAACTTAAGCTCATAAATATATTGCTGCTTATTAGTTATAATTAATAACCCAAATGAAAATTTTTTACGGGTTTAGATTTTCCGTTTTTGTTTTTTATTCTCCATTCTTTCATATTTATGCTTAATTTTAAAGGCCTACCGCATTTTATAAACATCCAGTTTACTCTTATCGACAGAAATCCCTCTTTATCAATCGGAGCAACTTATAACCTTCTTACGCCGCTGATTTTCTTTAGACGGGGAAAAACTCTCCGGAGAAGAAATCCCCATCGCCATCTTTTTCCCTACTACTCATTGGTGGGATGAGGATCGTGCCTTGAATGAGACTCGCTCTTCGGCACTGAAAGCGCCGATCTCATTGCTATTCTGGGTTTTCTTCCACGGTTTCTTTTCTTTTCTTTCCTTCTCTCTTTTTTTTTCTTTTTCCCCTTTACTGCTGCACTGCCCAGAACCCCGATGGAAACAAATTGCGAGGGATAAGTTCGACAGAGTGGGCGAAGGAGAGAAAAAAACATGGCTTTTATCTAGCCAGCACAATTTCTATATTGATTACTCTATCTATGTTTGATGCAGTGGAGCTATTAGAAGATTTATTCAGTGATTTTAGAAGAAAATATGAAATATATTTCCCCTGTTAGGTTATGGATAGGGATTTTTATAATATTTTCGTAAAAAAAAAGGGAAAGCCCAACTAATACTTTCTTTTATTTACCCATGAGAATTGCAATGATTGTTCTTAATATTCTATATAAAAATATATTTTATTAAAAAAACTATTATCACAGGTATATGATGTAAATTAATAAATATTTGATGAATTTTTAAATTTGCCTTTTTGAGAGGGTAATGAAATAACAAGTAATATAAAAAAAAATTTTAAGTAATTCCTACTTTGAATGGATGAATAGAAAGTATTTTATTTATGATTGAAAATTTGAACAAGATATATATGTATATATATCTTTTATTTTTTTATATTTATCTCTATTATTTTAATTTTTCTTATTTCCATTTCTAAGCTTTTGTCTGGTTTTCTTAGAGTTTCAATTCTTTTCAATTTGATCATGTTTATTCATCTCTCTTTTATAGAGAAATCTTCATTATATGTATATATATATATATATATATATAATCAAAATTTCTCTACAAGAGAGAGATGAATAAACATAATTAAAACTGAAAATAATTGAAATTGCAAGATAACCAGACAACAGAATCTAAAAGGAAATATGAAATATTAAAATAATAGAGTAAAATATAAATATATAAAATAATGGATGCTACAGTATTATCAACATTGCAGACTTAGGACAGCTAATATATAAAAATATTTTATATAAAAGTGGGGTTGAACATGTTTTGTGGCCAGCCAACCTTCCCTCTGTCTGTTAACAATACTAAGCAAAAACCTATTGAAAATAATGGATAGGAAATCTAAACCCATTATGAGAAGAGGGTGACTTACTTAAAATTGCATACAGAAACGCAGAACAAGTTATTGCCAGATTCCGGATCTAAATACATATTCAAAGCAAAGAATGGCTGAAAAGTAGCTCTTAACAGAAGTATGAAAAGAATAGAAATAATAAACTAAGAATTACAAACATACTACCATTAACTTAGGGACACTAAGATTATATGATTTAATAAATATAAAAAAAAGTAATTTTATCTAAAATTAGAAATTGGAGGTATCTATAACTATCTAGGAAGAATAATAAATTTAAAATAATATCCTGTTTATAAACTATGGAAATTTAATCCTTATTATTTAGAATTTCATTATTCAAATATCTATTAATAAAATTAATTGGGTAATTTTGTATTAATCAGTATTTAGTAAAATGTTTATAGTTTTTTATTTTTTCTGATTTATTTGAAACAAGAAACTTATTGCGTTGTATGTAATTTATAGCAATATTTCTGAATATAGAAACATGCACATTACTCTCCCAATGTGGTACTTTTATAATATTGAAATTAAAGTCTTCTCGCTTATCATAAATATTAGTAATTTATTTTATTATCTTTTAATTTAATTTCTATATCAAGAAAATTTGCTTCATAATTGTTACTATTTGTCTGAATTAAATTAAGATATTGTGGATAAAAATTAATGTAGTCTTGCTTGCCTAAAATGATATCATCTATATAGCGAAAAAAATAATTTCTACGTTATATATATCTATGAAACTATTTTCAAAATAATGTATATATATATATATATATATATATATATATATAGAGAGAGAGAGAGAGAGAGAGAGAGAATGGACTAATAGTAGGAATTGAAAAAAGAGCATGATTTGTTTGCATTGTCTGTTATTATCCTTTCATAGTTTTTGCTCAAAGACTTGTAAAATTAATAAATTATTCACTTAATATTCCTGCAACACGATTCTGGAATAGCAAACCCATTCGTTTTCTTTCTTTGTTTGTTTTTTTTAACTATTTTTGCCTGAATGTTTAGTTTAATTCACTAGCATACTCATACTTTTATAATGAACAAGATCACTGTGACTTTTTATAAAAGTTTAGGTCGGGAAATTAAGAAAAAGATAATTCTATTCACCATCATTTTTGTTCTATTCAAAGTTGCACAAAAAGCTGCATAACAGTTGCTGTGGTGAGTTATTTCATTGTTTGATAGCGTAATCAGAAAACGAAGTCATATCTGATTCCTTCTTGAATTTTTAATTCAAGTTTTTAAAGGACTTTGAGATCAGATCCTATAAAACTTAAACACACTTTTGGGACTTGAATCTATGAATTCATTCAAATACCCGAGACAAAAAATTCTGAACGTCAAACCTCGTCTGAAATAGTCAATCAGAAAAATTATCTGTAATTCTTTGAATTCAAATTTAGATTAACTCAATCAAAAATTAATTTATTAAATAGATTTGATGTTATAAGCAATTTATGTTGAGTATATAGTTTATAGTAAACTGTCTCTCTCTGATCTTCAAGTAATTTTAAATCTTAAAAACTTTAATTCCCAGGATAAGTTTCAAATTTCTCTTTTCTTTTGTGCAGTTTTATTTGAAGCAACATGTAACCTCTGAAAGACTTCTTTCTGTGAATAAGTTTAGTAATAAATATATTTTAATAAGTTAATAAAAGTTAAGAAATTTATTCTTTTTTTCAATATTTTCAAATTTGTGCATTTTTCTTAGCTTAGAAGAAAATTCTGTTTTCGGAGCAAAGTATTTTGAATGTTTTCTGATCATTTACTGAATAAAAGAGTGGATTTTTCCTCAGCTTATAAAGCTTTTATAAGGAGAAATTTCAATGTGGTTTTACGTAAAATATATGAAACATATTCTAATAATAACATCAAAATACTTAGAATATTTTAATAATAAAATAAGAACGCCTTTCAAATAAAAATAATGTCCCCCTCCCCGCGAGACAAGTATCTCATAAGTATATACTCTAAATCAGCCGTAGGACCGCATGCGCCCCGTGAGATTGATTACAAAATACGATTGTTTTTTGCAATATTTTTGTATTTAGGGTAGTATTTTGTAACAAATATGTCCCATTACTCTTTCTATTTTATTACGTTGCTTCTATTTTTTTACATAATTTGTAGTGAGCAATATTGTATTGCAGCACCCCCCCCCCCCTCCTCAGCTTTGCGCTGATTATTGCTAGAGTTAGGTATATTTGATCATTGCATTAATGTTATTAAATTATCTATATTTATATACATGAAAAATAAGGAAACAATAATAATAATTCATTTCATTTTGAATTTCCACTCCAATAAATGTTTATATAATGGGTCCAAATATAATATAAACATATATATTTTTATAAGCGGCCCGTGGGTAATGTTTTTCCGAAGTAGCCTGCAAGATCATTTGGGTTGGTCATCTTGTGATAGCGGTCGGTTCCTGCTTACATTTGAACCCCCTTGTCTACCTGTAAACCCGCCTAGGTGTGTGGGAGAAACTGAATGATCCCACAGACATGATTTCAATCTAATTAATTTATTGTTTCCTAATATCAATCAGACACAATAACAATCTAATTGAAGTAGGTGATTAAATAGTAGAGCTCGGAGGTGAGATTCTATAACACAGGGATACTACTACGGACCCTCAATTTAATCTAAGACAGCTTAAATACGCTCAAATATAACTACGCCGCACACTAATAAGCTAACATCTAATTTATCAAGCTCACAATACCTGCATTTTTTATGCATCGGATCCTACACTGGAAACTTGCAGGTGATCGTTATCAGGCTTGATCTACTTCGTTGGATCTACGCTCTGTAATCATTTCCCTGGACAACTCCAATACCTCTTACTAATTCCACTATCTCTTTCAATCTTCAACTAACAAACTAACTAACTCGCAGACTCTATGTTATCCCTACTTGCCAACTCCAAAGTGCCAACTCACAAACTCGCGAAAACAGAATTTATATAATATACTTCATTTACATAATCACATTTTCTTGGTCGGCGATGGTTGGTTGAATTAATTATTTTTTCCCAGAACAGTCCACAAGGTGTTAATAAAGTGTACTCTAAAGGGTATTTATTACCAGAAGAACCATAAAAATAATAATAATCTCTTACAGGTTCACAAATTTTATGGCTTTAAAAAATGGATCCCCATACAAGAAAAACGCCAAATAACTCAAAAATTGGAATCTGAATTTTTTGACAACCATAAAAAAATATAAATTTTATATATTTATTTTTCCAGTTGAACAAGCATAGATGCATTAAGGAAAAGCGTTAATGAGTTTTATTCTAAATTTTAGGAAATTCAAAGCAAAATTGTTTAATTAATTTAAAATTCTTTCATTTTAAATAACAGTCAAAATGTTTCGCCTTATTCTGCGAAAAAATTAATGTTTTTTCTTTATTTCCTAGGAAAAAGAAGACGGAAAGTCCTTGATGTTTCTCCAATGACCTTGGAAAAGTACAAAGGCTGCATAAGAAAATATGAGGAGAGAAGACTCTCAAAAGCATAAAGTTGTTCACACCTAGTATATTAATGGACAACTCTGAACTGTTTTTCTAACACAAAAAATGCACTAATAATTTTTGTTTTAATATTTCTTTTTTTACTTTTTGTACTTGAGTCACAAGACGTATTTATTGGTTATATATGTTGCCAGTATTATAAAGTACTCATTGAAATATTGGTCTTTGTAAATTTTATACACACACACACACACATATATATATATATATTTGTTCACGTTTTTCATGATTAATATGTATTTTAATTGCAATTAATAAAATTTAAAACTTTTCACAGCAAAATTTTAATTACAAAACATAATGGATTTTATTACATTCACACCATTTAATGACAATAAAATTTTGATTACATTTCAAGAAAAAATTTTCAAAAATCATTTTATAGTACATTTTAAGGATCCTCTGGTTTCTTTTTTTATGGTTATCATTTCACTTAATTTATAAGTATTTTAATGTTATTATCCTATATACAATCACATATATTTTTTAAAAATAATACCAATGTTATTTTTATAGTAAATTTGATTTTATATATAATATCTAAAAATTTGATTTTACAATTTAACCACCCGCTTTGATGGGTATTTCATGATGTTGTAGAACTCTTTTATCATTTTCCCCTTCTACATGGTCCATTTTTCCACCCCAATTTTGAGGAAGGACACCAAGGGGGTTGTCAGGAGACACACACTTCTCTTCCACTTCCACCAACCTCACGAGAGGACTTGCAATTCAACGGCTATTTAGAGTAAACCCATGCAGCGAAGACACTATAAATTTTCAAACATTCATGCCTTCTCTGGGATTCAAACCGAGTCCCTACGGCACAGCAGTCAGCATCGCTAACCGGATGGGCGACATTGATATCTTAATCGTAGCCAGTTTAGCCAGTAAAATATTTTTATAGCTCTCACCCCTTCATTTAAACAAGACATTACTTGAGGATGACCTCATAGCCCTCCCTTGAAGTCCATTTCCGCAAAACTATAGCGAATTTGTACTGAACAAAAGAAACATGCCCTTCACATTTCAAATCTGTTGGTTTAATTGTTCAAAAATCTTATTTTTTAAAAATTTATTACACCTCCTCAATACCCTTTGGAAGTCTATTACTACAGTACCTGTACTCAGCAAAATAAACATGTCTGCCAAGTTTCAAGTGTACAGATCTAATAGTTTCGGAAAGCTGTTGTTGACTGTGTGTATGAGTCTATTTTCTCCTATGTATATACAGATATTAGAATTTTTCAAAGCATTACATTATTTACTAATTTCAAAGTAATATTTGTTTTTTAAAGAATTTTTGTAAATGTAGAATTTGAAAAACCAATAGGTATTTCAAATTATAAAACAATGAATTTCAAAAGAATTCCGGAGCATATTCTATGAACGTGTATTTATCAATTTCAAATTAAACCTCCATTTTCAAATTAGGTTGGGTTAATACTAAGCTAAATTTTTCTTAAGCCGCATTAAAATATGACAACTTAAACGTTTTTTAGAAACATAATTTATATTAGATTTATAAACTTTAGGTATCCGACTACTTGCGATAACTTTTGTTTTTAAAAAAATGGAGGTATGGGGAATTTTTTGTGGTGTTTAGATTTGTTTAGTAAATTTTAAGAAAAGTATGCTTAAATTAAGAAGAGAAAAATAAATTATTATTACTAAAACGGGTAAAAATTTACAAAAAAATAACATAATATAAACACAGTCGATTCTGTCCCAAAAGTTAATGAACAAATTTTCATTTTTTCAATTCTGATGTGTTGCTATGTTTTCTTTTGTGCAACGATCTTCAGGATAAGAGATATTTTAATTTTTACAAAAACTACTGCACTTAATCTTTGTCATTATATGATATTGCTTAAAATACAGGGATTATATTAACATAAGGGACTGTCAATTTTGTAATAAAATAATGATTCATAAATCTGAAGGTTAAAGCACTTCTATTAATACACGAAACATACACAAAATATTTCAGTTAATTATTTTCAAAACTTTTTCAGCCATCTCTCTGTCCCCGTTTGAGCATTTTCAAAAAAAAAAACACATTTCGAATAAAACGCGTTCTAAAGTACGACATCTTGCTTAAAGTAATGGCATCTGCTTTTTCTAAAAAAACGTTTAGTTTTTGTTCTAGAGAACGGAAATAATAAACTTGGTATTTTTATAAAGCTAATAGGATGGCCTGTAAAATAAAATAATTAAAAAAATTTGTCGATTTTTGGCAAAATTCACAATTTTATATAGTCGGATACCTTAATATTTACTAAATATATATTATACCTTACTCAGAACTCTGTGAATACAATTTTCTGTTCTAATTCCTTTTACTACTATCAACTTTCTACTTTTCTGTCAATGCTATCTACCAAAATAGTTAATGAATTCTTACCAGTTTCTCTATCTTCTAATTCTAAATTGGTTTCGTATGTAATAAGATCTCTAATAATGCTGATAATTATCATATTTCTTCTACATAATCCATTTATTCAATGCAACTGTACAAGTTACAGTTAGATTTTTAAAAAAAATTAAACAACTTTCCCGTAACGATAGTTTTATGGTCCCATCCACACTACATGTTGCCATTAATGTCAATCAAATGTTACCAGTTTGGTGACGCAATTCTTCTTATTGTAGTGATGCTTAAATAAAACCAAAAAAGATGGATAATAATAATAATTCAAAATAATAACCTTGTTAAAAGAAGAACTCAGTTTCATAAGTATTATTCAGACCGGTTACATTTCATTGTTCAAATAAACTTTTCATTTAAAGTATGCAAATTTTCTTGATTGATAGATTGTGAGCGTTTTTTCTTTAAGAGATAATTAACGTATTTAAACTTACAGCGCATATTAAATGGACAAGAAATAGATCAGATCTAGATAATGGCGTTCATAGTGTCACGAAAGTTTTGATAATGTTTTAAATGACAATTAAGAAATATATTAAATTTGATGAATTAACGTTATCAAGTTATATGTGACTCAAAAAACGTGTTCTGCTTAATGAGTTTGAGTTTAACTTAGTAAAAAGAAAATTTATTTATTGGGTATTAAACAATGATCAAGCGATCAAGATGTCAACTGATAAATATTTGATACAAATATTTGTATGCAATCTGCATTGAAACAAAAAACAATTCAGATCAAAAAGAAGACTTTTTGTGACAAAAATTCTATTCTTGTTAACTTTAAATAACTAGGTATTTGAAACAAAAAATGAACCCAAATAAAAAAAAAATTATAAATGTTAATTATAAAAGAATTGCAAAACTTTAGAGCATTAAAATATAATTTTAGAAAAAAATAAGTACTATAAAAACCTTTTAATATAAATCAAATACTTCGTTACAATTAAAAGACAATTATCATCCGTTCACCAGTGCTCCTCGAACTTCCAATACTTGCGACCCAATATTCAATCATAATTTTCATCGCCCCCCCCCTATACAATAGCAATGTATTGAATTAAAAAAAACTATACTTTCACGCTAAGGCTACAATACTGCTTTAACCTGTTAAATGGCACCGGCGTATATATACGTGCGTTAAATGGCCGGACGTATATATACGTCTTTTCGATGTACAATAATTTCTGTGCACTGCTATCCATAAATTTATTCCGAAGGCATTGGAATGCAATAAAAGGACGTTGATAGTGTTCGCGAAGTATTTACTTATATCAGAGGATTTCCTTATTTATTCCTTTTCTCCCCCCCCCATACATCACATTTACATGTCTGCGTGGAAAATGGAGGCATGAGAGTGAATCGCGAAATTTTTAATCGGCAGTTAAGGGATTAATTATAAATCGTACAAATTATCACGATAAGTGTTAATTTTTGTACATTATTTTATATATGTCAGGCCCATGTCTTACTAGTAATATTATTAAACTTGATCTAAACTTAATATTGGAAAATTAATTATCAAATACATTGTGCAGTACTAATACGTTTATAAGTGTATTATGTCAGTGTAAATGTTGATTTTATTAAATATGTCAGAATGTACTTTGTTTGCTTACACTTTCAGCAAATTGATAATTCTTTCTAAATAATCTTTAGTTTTTGACTTTTCAATATGCTCGCGCCCCCCGTAGAATTATTACGCCCCCTTAGAGGGGCACACCCCACAGTTTGAGAAACGTTGTCGTACACTTGTATGCAAAATTAAGAGAAATTTCACGTTTGGTTTATCATCTCCAGGAGAAGTAAACAGATTTTTAAAATATTTGGTAAGCATTTATTAACGTCACACTATACAAAAACACAAAGACTATTGGCAACGGACTTTTTAATTTTGAACTATGGTCAAGTGACAAAGACAACACTTAAGCTGATACCCCTTTCCGAACTACCACACCTAGCCAATTGGAGGACTTTTGAACCATGTCAGATTTCAGGTGAATCTCCATTAAGGCCTTTCTACACGGTGACAACAATTCCGCGTCCATGACCAAGGCTACCATGACCACCTTTCTGGCTTGATATCATCCACTTCAGACTAGGCGTACTATGTTTAAAAAATCAATGAGGTTTGTAGCGGATACTACTTCTATTGATCCTCTTGGGGAACTATGATTTAACTGGGATTTTAGTTTAAAAACCGCTTTTCATGGAGATGACTTGATTTTATGCAAATGTAATTACTATTTAAACCCTGACGTTGGGTATGTGAGATTAATGGTTAAATGTTGATCGTTAATTGTGAAATCTAAGAACAAGAGAAGGTGAACTGCACCTGGGATGTCACGCCTGAAATTAATATTCGTCATAAAATCAAGCCGGAGTTGTGGAAATAAATAACATTGGAGCTGACCAAGCTATCGGGATTCGAGAAAGATCATCCTAAGGAGCTTCTACTGAAGCTAAGGCATTTTCAATTATCTTATATATCAGATTAAGAGGGTTCGGATTTTAGATTGTTCACAGAGTTAAGTTGTATATAATTTAAAATGTGTTAAAGATAGAGTAAAAATTAGCTATTTTTAAGATCATGTCAGCTTGACCCTGAACCCTCTTACTCCAAAGATCTTTGGACCACGACAGATTTATTATTTTAAAATAAGCAATATTTCTATACATATACATTCTTAACCGTCAACTAATTCAACAAATTTTAAAACAACTTAAAACATTTTTTTAAACATTACATTCTTTCAAACAGCTTAAATAGGAAAAAAAATTAAAAAGAAGTTCCCTTCCCTAAACGTCCTTTCTTTTTCCTTTTTTCTTTTTTTTTAGTCACAAAAATACACTTTGTCCTATTCTTACCCTAGCTGAAAGAAGAACAGATTGGGCAAGTCCCCACCCTCCTCCTTCCTTCCTTTTCTCCTTACCTTAAAAAAATCGCGAGAAAAACTGCTCTTACTGTATGCCTATCATGTGGCAGCCTAACCTCCTTGCAGCCTATACCCCCCTTCTTCCTCACACACACAGTCCGGTCAGACTTTTATCATTCTTTGTCAGTTTTGCCAACGGCGGTGTCCAGACGTGATCTGGATTAAAAATGGAGTCGAGCAATCCTTTGTTTGTTTGTTTATTTTACTTTTTTTTTGGCCTGTAGAGCCCCCCCCCCCAGTTTCTTTAAAGGTAAGGGGAGGGGGAAATCGTTCAATGCTCATAGTAGTCTTTCAGTTATTTCTCAAAGCGATGTCGTTTCACTATCTGTATTTATATCGCTATTATATTTGATAAGATTGGAGATGGAACACTTTTTTAAGATTAAGCATCGATCTGTAAGCCGATAATAGCTCAATCAGGATATGTTAATTATCGGTGATAAATAGTTTGATGGGGATATTTTTGGCCATAATAAAAATAAAAAAAATAGGATGCATTTTTTTTCAAGATTTTGTTATCCGATTTAATTAAGTTCAATTGCAATAAAAAAAAATATTAGAAATGACTACATATCGAAATTTTTCTTCTTATGGAGCTGCGGATCGGTATTTATCATTGCAGACCTAGAACATTCAGCAGGAGCTGGTTTCACTTTTTAGTGCTGCACCATTTTGGTGGAATACCAATCACGGCAATGACTCCCAGTTTTTTACCCAAAGGGAGGCATCTGAATGCTAACGATGCCAAATTGTACTTGGAGTTTAATTTTGCAAAGAGCACCCAAGCCAAACATGCATTCTACATATCTTTAACATGCCGTAAAATCATAGACATGGGCGCTGTCTATTATCTGCGACATGAAAATCCACAGATTAGGGCTGGAGTCAAACTCGCAACCTTAGGCGTACAAAGAGAGCGACAAACCTACTACGCCACCCAGCAAAAATAAAACAAGCAATTGAAAAAGATTGAGAACTTACTCAAAATTCATTCTTTTGTTTCAATTTTTTGTTCTATTTGAATTTAGACGCGTGAACATAACTTTAGAGTTCTTAAATAGTAAAAATCAACTGAAAAATAAAAACAAAGTAATTTTTATTGCATTCAGTTACACACACATATTTTATTACATACTTTCATCATACAATTTAAAGTGGATGACTACACGTTCGAAATCGTGATTTTGGAAAAGCGAATTAATGAATAATTTTCTTAATATTTAGTGTGAGTTAAATTAAAATAAACATATAAAATTGTTTTAAAAATATTATTACATGAAAAATTACTTAAGTGTAAATTTTTATCAAAAAAGGAAGAAAGAATAAAATATTTTCAAATCCTTCTGTGAAAAATACTTCGACAATAAAAATATTTTGCTTATATATAGCCAAGATCTCTCCTCTACAAAGACTGGCCGAAAAGATTTTCTAAATTCACGCTATTTTTAGAGATACGACTGAAAGGTTTTTTATAATAAAATTTCTCTACTTAGATGTATTAAAATAAGAATAAATCCACTCCAATTGATGATGTATCGCAAAAAAAATTCTTAATCCAGGTTCTGCTCACAAGGCTTAGAGATAAATACGCAAAATATTGTTTAATCATTTTTCATAAAAAGAGAATGGTTTGAAAATAGGCCCGTTTTCTTCATTTTTTTTTTTTTTTTTTTGCCAAAAATTTGCATTCAAATATTTATTTTCCTTTAACAATATTTTTAAAACACCTTCATATGCAAATTCTAATTTAGCTAACATTAAGGTACCGACTACCCTAAAGTTGTGAGTTTTGCCAAAATTGACATTTTTTTTTTTATGATTTTATTTTATAGATCATCTTATTAGCTTTACAACAATACCAAGTTTATTATTTTCCGTTCACTAGAACAAAAACTACAAGTGTTTTAGTAAAAGCATGCCATACTTTAAGCAAGATATGTCATACTTAAAAAAGTGTTTTACTCGAAATGTGTTTTTTTTAAATGCTCAAAATTGCTAAAAAAGTTTTGATAATAATTAACCGAAATTTTGAGTGTATGTTCTGTATAATAGTAGAAGTGTTCTAACCTTCAGATTTCTGAATCACTGTTTTATTACAAAATTTACAGTCCCTTATGTGAATGTAATCACTGTTATTTAAGCAATTCCATATAATAACTAAGATAAAGAGCTCTTGTTTTTGTAAAAATTAAAATATCTCTTATCCTGAAAGTCCTTTAAAAAATGAATAACACAGCAACACATCAGAATCGAAAAATTGAAAATTTGTTCATAAATTTTTGGTACAGAATGGGGCCCCGTTTATGTTGTTTTTTGTAACTTTTTACCTATTTTTTCCCACATTTTAACTATAATAATTTAGTTTTATCTTTTTAATTTTAGCATATTTTTCTTAAAATGTACTAAGCAAATCTATAAACCACAAAAACAAAAAAAAAATACCTATATCTCCATTTTTTTTAAAGAAAAGTTGTCGCAAGTAGTTGAATACCTTAAATATCATGAAAATTATTGATTACTTTTTAATTTTCAGTCACTTTTTAATATTCTTATTCCGTTTCACATAATTAATGAATATGATTATAAAAGTTCACTTATATATATATATATATAAATAAATTTGAACAAAGTACACATATGTTTGTGTTCTTAATTTGTAACTCAGTAATTAGAACGATAATTAATGATACAGAAATAAATAATTAATTATTTATACACGATTTGCATGCATTTAGTATTAGTTACAAAGAAAATAATTCATACATTTTTTATTTGTTCACAACATAATTAGCAATATATTATCCGACTTATCTGATTGGTTCAGTTAATACTAAGATTCCTATCTTAATAATTGCAAATTTTCTTAAAAATTTTAATAGTTCTTTGAAAATTAATTTAAATAAAGTAATATTTCTGTTTTCTTGGAAAATTAAGTAATTTTGTGATATAATCATAGAAGACGGTACGAAGGGATGATTTATTGTTAATGGCAAAAATGTATTTTTTAATAAATGTGTTTTTACTTGATAAACTTACCAGAAAGTTGCAGTTCCGCTTGAGTGTAATATTATGCGTATAAAAACAAAATAAAAGTTACATTTCAAAAGCACGCAAGATCACATTTTTCTCAATTTTAAAAATAAATTATCATACAAATTGGGAAAACTTATAAATATTTTTGCATTGGATCTCATAATGAAGAAACATTTATATTATTTTATTCTTACAAGGAAATGTTTAATTTCACAAAAGGATTAAAATACATTAATCATTGAGATTTAAAAGAATGAACTGATTTATTAAGCACTCAAGTATTTAATTAAATAAATTAACACATTAATCAGAAAGAATTGTTTGAAGAGGAAACGTATTTACAAAATAATATAAGATCAATTAAGCAAATTATATATATATATATATATATATAATACTTAAAAATTCTTAATGTTACTAAGAAACATTTTTTTCAACTGGAGTGGTGGATTGGCAATTATATAGTACATTCCCCGGAGCTGATATTACTTTTTAGTGGGGCACCACATAGGTAGATATCAATTGCCGCAATGTAATAGGTGGATACCAATTGCCAGAGGGACGCACCTGAGTTCTGATGGTGCAAAATTGAACTTGGAATTTAATTTTATTGAAAGCACCGAAGCCAAACAGGCACTCTCGAGAACTTTTAAATACCGCATAATCGTACCACGTTGACTCTGACAATTTCTTACATCATGAAAATCCACCGACATGGGCCGGGGTCGAACCCGCACACCTAGCCGTGTATAAGGCCTGAGCATAATCAACCACGCAACCGAGCCGGCTAATAAGAAGTAATTTTTTTAAAGTAATCTATTTAATCTACTTATGTATCTCTCTGTGTAAGGCAATGATGCCGCAATTCTTACTTTTTAACAATTGCAATTGAAGTTAAATAAGAGACATTCGAGGATACCCTAGAAAGGCACTTGCGACCCCCAAGGGTCCGCGGATCACAATTTAAGAACCCCTGACATAGATTAAAGTTTTAATGAATTTAATTTAACCTTCTTTCTTTCATTAAAAAACTTCACGTACCCCAAATAAGAATTATAAAGAAATATTTTAAGTAAGTATTCTATAATAATCTAGTGCATTTTTGGGGTACCGAGAGTTCATGGTCAAGAACTTATGGCTGTGTTGTCGAATCATAGGTTCACTCTCTAACTTTATACGTGTGGCCGCGGTAGCCAAGTGGTCAAGGTATCGGATCATGGTTAGCGTGTCATGAGCTCGAGCCCAATACCACTGAAGACTCGTCGTGTAGGGGAGCGATGTACATTAAATCTGTCGAGAGCTCAAACGTCCTCCAGTTGGTGTGGTAGTTAAGAGAGGGGGTGCCAGCTCAGGTGTCATCCTCGTCACTTGACCATGGTTCAAAATTACGCCATCCATCGCTAAAAGCCCTCGTGTGGCTAAACAATGCGACGTTAATATTCACTCACTAACTTTATACAGGTTTTTTTTGTTTGTAAATCCTGTTATATTGCAATTTTATAGCACTAATTTTTATAATATTGCAATTTTATAGCTTTAATTTTTATAATATAGCAATTTTAACTATATCAATTTTTATAGCTCCTCTCAACTTTCCAATTGCTTTACCGTCACTGATGCTGATGCAACAGCCAGACTTAAACTCACCTCCCATCCATTTAAGAAGCACTTCGTTCCAGATCTTAATTTTAACTGCATAATTTCAACCATTATAGCCAGACTACGTACAAAACTCTTTAAAGTGATGAAAATATCCCCTGATGGCTACAGGAGTTATAATACTTGTCCTAACTGTCCTGACATTCAACTTTCTCCTAAACATATTTTAATTGTCCTTCTGTATTATCTAAACCCCACAACATAGACCTAAGCCCCACGGATCATCCACTACTTTATTTGCGAAAGGTCGTCGATATTGCAAAGGCCATTTTGAACGCCTTCAGCGTCGTTTGATTTCAATACATGAACAAGCCTAGCACAGCATGAACAACAACATAGCTTTAATTCGTGTAAATTTACGGTACGAAATGCATATTAGTTTAAATTAGCATTTTTAAACTGTAGTCCATAGAATATTTGAGGACATCCACTAGAAAAAGGAAATGCGTTTCAAGGGTCCATAATATAAAAAGTAAGGGGCTCATTACAAATATGTGTCGCATTTCTACAGCTGTTGCTCTTGTAAATTCATGAAACGAATAGTATGCTCACTTAAATATTCTTTGAGATTATCTTGTCACAGCTTGTTGAGAAATTAATTTATTGTACATTCAATGACTTCTGTGAGAGAGGTGAAAAAAGTGGAACAGAGTGTACCCAATACCTTATTTCATTTCTCATCAAGAACGAAAGCACGCGCTCCAATTATGTGTGACGGAACTATTATACGCCAGATAAAAATCTTTTTTTCACACGTTTGACGTTAATGAACAGATTTCTGTCATAAACAGAGTAAAATATGATGTATCTTCCAGGAAATTTTTCATTTTTTTACGATTTAATCACTTTAGATTAAAATTGCATAAATAGATGACAATTTTTTGTTGTTGTTGTGTTTCAAAAGTTCTCATTCAATTAAAACTTTAATCTAAACAATCACTGTGAGAATTATTTTTTGTGAAAAATAAATATTGTTAAGGAAAGTCATTTTCTAAGTGTTATTTGCTATACTGTCAAATAAAAATTCATTTAATCTTAATTAATGTCCTATATTAATATATTTCTCAAAAAATATCCTGTTTTTGTTCTTCTCTTTACCTGTAAAAAGAGTATAAAGTTACTAATACATTTTTTAAATTAGTAGTATCAATAAATAATACACAAATATGTATTTTCAAATATTCCTGAACATATTATTTCTCTCGAATTTTTAAAGGTAATCGTATTATATACAAGCTCTTTTCAGCACTAAAGCGATAGCTTGATTCATTAAATGATTAATAACATTAATTGATGGATATTCAATCAAGTTATCCTATTACAAATTTTATCCTACTTTTATCAGATCCTATGAAATCTGTAATATTTCCGCAATGCTTAAGATTTCTGTAAAGTGAGTAATTTTGAGATGTTGTTTTGAAATTTTTTGGTATTTGTGGGTGTTTACTTATTGTTTGAGTTAGTTACTTATTATATTATTATTTATTTTTATTGTCAGTTATAGTTATTTAGTTATTAGGTTTAAATATTGTTTTAATGAAGCATTTTTAACCCCTAGTAAAAAATAACTTTTTTTTTTAATATTAAATTTCACAAACTTTTATGTTATATAGTTTTAAAGCGATTTAATCATGTTCGCCGAGAAATAGACAAAAATGAATGTATTTCTAAATCTTAGCATGCGAAAACAAAAATTAGTTTCCCTAATGAAATATACACACATAAACACTTTTTTTTATATTTATTCCTTACAATCAAAAACAATACTGATTAGAAATCTTTTTAAACCTCCCTTTGTTATATGTTTTCGTAATGTTAAGATACACATAATGAAAACATGGGATGTGTTAGATTTTGTAGAAATTTTAAAATTACAACAGTATTATATACTAGTCAGTGTTGTAAAATATGTTTGGGCATTCAGCTTCAAATAAATATATTTCAAGTATTTCTCACACAACTAACTAATATTTAACCCACGGTGCTATCAGGAAAGTCAACTGAATCATCATACGGCAGCGTTTTTCAAACTGTGGGGCTCACATCCCTAGGGGACGTGATAATCTTACCAGGGACGTGCGAGCATATTGAAATGTAGAAAATAAAAATTATTTTTAAAAAAACTATTAATTTACTTAAAGGAAGTAAAACAAAATACATTCTGACATAATAAAAAATAAAATTTGTATTTGCACTCATATATAATACTTATAAAAATGTATCAGTATTGCACAAACTATTTGATCATTAATTCATCAACACTAAGTCAAGAACAAGTTTAATAATTACTAGTGACCCCATGGGCTTGTCATGTGTAAAATTATACACAAAATGTAATACTTATCTTGAAAATTCGCACGGTTTATAATTAAAGTCGGATTTTAGTTTTAGCGTCAAAGTGCATTAATATTAAGTTCAAGACATTGTTATTGTTTGGAAGGGAGGGGAGGGGGAGGGGTAATGAAGACTTTGATTGAAAATTGGGTCAAAAATATTGAAAGTTTGAGAAGCACTGTCATAAGGGATAATTATATATTCTGGAGGCTGCAATTATGGCAAACATAATTGAAAAATGCTCATTTTCAACACTTCTATAAGTAAGCATTTACTTTGCTTTCATATCTATGTCTCATGTAAGGGCATACATAAGGGGAAATGGGATTGGGGGCTCAAACATTACACTTCTTTTACAGCAATGGTGTAAAACTCAAACTCTGACTTGGGCAAAATAAACTAGGTTTAACTCAAAGTGGGCTGCAAAGGAAATCAAATGATCCATTATAATAAGCAGTTATAAAAGAACAAGAAAAATTTAATATGTATTTCCTGACACAAAACCTCTTCATTGCTGCTATCTTTCCTATTTCGGGAGAAATTTTTATATTTTATCATATATTATTGTGTGCCAATACACTGACCGAACCGCAAAAATGCTCGTTGTAGGCAGCGAGTCTGACATCCTTGCTTTACAGCAACACATTTTAAAATTTTGCCTTAGATATTAATTCACTGGAAATTACATCTACGTGTTGTTAGACTGTATACTCACCTCACAAGAGTACTGTATTTGTCATTATTGATTTTTGTGTTAGCCGGCTGGGTGGCGTGGTTGGATTGTTGCCGGCCTTCTGCATCTAAGGTTGCGGGTTCGACCCCGGCATAAGTAGGTTGATTTTCATGACGCAAAAAATCGACAGTGGCCATGTCGCATGATTATACGGCATGTAAAAGATCTCTAGAGTATCTGTTTAACTTGGGTACTCTTGTGGCAAAATTATATCCTAGGTCAGGTTCCCATTGTCAGAGATCAAGTGCCTCCATCTGTGGAGGAAACTGGACGTCAAAATTACCAGTGGTGATACTCCTAAAGAGGGCCGCACTAAAAAGATATACTAGCTCCCGGGGAATGTACTAGGTCTGCAATGTAGTAAAACACAAATCCGTGGTCCATTAAAAAAAATTGTGCTACAGCGTGTCACTTGAGTCCATACATTCCTACACAAAAAATATTTATTGTAATGAGCTTTGTTTATTTTAAAATTTTTTCTCATAAATTAAACGAGTGTATACAAGTGTATACAACCCTGCATACAATTCTGCATTTTTAATTGCGTATGATTCTTTTAAGTATGAAGAAAACAGAAATTTTGTATGTACTAACGTCACTCTAGTCCAGCTCACTACTCAATTTAAGGATCAGTTACAATGAGTTCACATATGGGGGTCAACGAATATGAGACAAATCGAACAGAATATGCGGCTGTTATGAGCGTGAATCTAAGTTTGCCAAGTTTTTTATGAAGCCTATTTTTCAAACTGATAATTATTTCAGGGTAAATATATAAGAAGTTATTCGATTTTTGGTGTGAAAAAAATTAGATGCTGATAGTATTCAAACTTATTGTCATGTTAATTTTCTTACTAACATAACAGGTTCTATATAAAGGATAGAATACATACGCAATTCAAAACAAAATTCCATTAAATAGAGTAGTAGTATTCCATTGGTATTTTCTGTCAATAAATAATTATATCGAAAATAACACTATATATCAGCGCGCGCGATATCGACTTTTTATCAAAATCATCTTCATTACACTACAAAAATAAAACGACCGAGAGTACACACATAATGCAAAAACACGCCTCGGAATATTTTTGAGAATCCAGTTCGTAAATATAATTTATTTTCCGCCCTAAATGTTCTTTCACATGTAATCAACGAAACCCTTCAGAGATGATGTTTATATATCATGTCTCCCGAGACACCAGCGCGTGATTTCAGAAAGAAAAGTCCGAATGTCTTGGGGCTGAAAAACGATTTCTTTCTTTTTAATTCTTTCTCAGTCGAGAAGGAAAAGGGGGGGGGGTACAATGCGGATACACTATCGCATCAAAATCGTGTGACACTCCGAATCTGACAGTCTCCAAAAAATTTACGACATCCAGCAACAAAACAACTCCACTCCATCGATAACGAAGAACGTAATGGTGTCACGTATACGAGCAAACAGTACGGGAAGGGTTAAAGAAAGATAAAACTGAAAAGGAAAGAAGAAAAAAATAATGAAAATCTCTCTTCGAAAGGTATGGGGAGGGCGGATTATGTTGTGTTCCAACCCTCCCTTTCTTAAAGTTCTTTTATAGATTGCAACTTGAACGTTGCGGTATGTGTTACTTCGAAGAGTGCACTGAACTGGGATTTGTTCTAGTCAACCCCCATCACAACCACTGCTTCTTTGATTTTTTTTCTCTCGTAATTTAGCGCCGCGTTCTTTAAGAGCAAACCAGTTTCAAATATATGTGTAGGTTTTCTTTAAAGGTTGTTTGTAGCTCGTAATTTTCCATTGAGGAAAAAGGCCAGACACACCTTGAACTCCTCTTCATTTTTATTTCTATCTTTCACCCGCCCCGTGCCATCATATAAGAGCTTTAGACACACTCATATTTGGTCCATTGAATTGCATGTCCAATAGCCTGACTTGAAGCACTGACTGATGTTGATGCTGCTTTATTTAAATTGTAGATGCCTAGCAACGTAGAGGGCCAGAAAATCAAAACCTAAAAATAATCGATTTCATATCTAATTTCATCAAACAATGTGGTATGGAAAAATAGGAATGACCTACGTTATTCGAACTTTCGAGGAAGCATATGAATCTGTATTTGTTAAACTATATTTGGGGCACTTGGCCCTATCGAGCATCTATCTCCTGTCTTATTCTAGAGATTGTATGAGTTTCTACTTTGTCCATAATTAGATTAGAGATATTAAATTATTTATGTTAAAAAGAGAAAAAATAATTTATAAAACACATCAAAAGTGAAAAATAATTAAATTACTATTACTGCTTATCAATAAAATATTAAAGAACTAATAACTTGACATACACACACACACAGTCGGAGTGACTTATAATACTGGAAATTTCTCTCGTCCAATAGAAGCAGGAGTTGGATTTGATGCCTAACCAATGAGGAAGCAGCTTATCCTGCCTTATAGTGAAGGAAGAATTCTAAGTGAGAAATGCATTCCTTCCATCCAAAGCGAGAGGGAGCACTCTCATTGGCTGTTAAAGAAGCAGAATTTAAAGTCGAATTATCCCAGTTCAATTCTGAAACCAATCCCTTCAAAAACTCAGCTCTGCATGAAAAGAACTTTGATACATGTTAAACTTATTTCTTTTTACACATCAATTTCTCTTTTTTCTCGATCTGTGATATCTTACATTGCCACATTTGCTTCTCTAAAGCGGATGACTAAGGATTTGACTTATAGTCAGTACCATTAAGATTAGTTTTTTTAGTATTAGAGATTGAAAGTGTGATGGGGATTGTTATTTATAGTAGGGAGTAATGTAAGCCATTACTAAAGCCTAGTCATTTAATTATTTATTGCTAGTTCTAGATTCGATTGGGAAGATTTATTTTTGCGGCATATATTTTGAATTTCAATTGGACCACAAATCAGGTACACTCAATGAGACACTTTCTTAAGTACCCCTTACCATCTTCGACAAAGTTTCAAGATTAAGTCATCGGGATCAACATTCTTCTGATCACGATGCTCTAACTGCATTGAAAATATCATTCTAAACTTAGCGAAACTTTTCTTAAGTCCCACTGGAAGAGGATTCAATAACAGTCTCGAAAACCTCAAACTTTGTAAGACCCTGATTCCAATACCAATTTATGTAAAATTCGTCCTGGAATAAGACACTACCAAATGTTAAACATTATGGTACCATATATATATATATATATATATATATATATATATATATATATATGAAGCTCATTTATGGAAATACAAACTGTTTACAAACTTGGATGGTAATAACCCAAATTTCATTATGTAGTTTTACAGAGATGTATGCTTATTTTTAAAAGTGAACATACATTTTTCAATTCATGGTTTAAATGCACCGCAACTTTATAGAACTAAAAAAATAAGGAGTTTAGTCACGAGTTTTAGAATTTTTTTCTTTGTTACCAATCAATTTTTCCAAAATGACTTAGTTGCAGAAGTCTTACTCGGGGACGTCTTAAGACATAGGCCAACTGGGCCTAGGCACAATGGCTAGGCTCGTCTCGCTTTCGACTCAGCCAATAAGATCATGATTCAAATAATTTCAACGTTCAAATGTTTTTTTCCGGTTGTACTCTCTAAAAATCTGGGAATTTCTGATGATATATCAACTGGCTACATTTGAAGATCATCGTACATGTTATAAGCCTAGACCTCCCACCATACACCTTCATTACTTCTTCAGTTAAAAGGCAGCAGTCGGTCCAGCTGTTTTGTGTGATTGTACTTCGGGTTATTGTTTGTACGAGTATTTTACAATGTGTGCCATGTACTGTCTACCTTTAAGGATCATTGATGGGGCCTACATTTGGGTATGTGCCCAGGGCCTCAAGAAGTCTTAAGATGTCCATGGTCTTACTTGTTCAATCTTAAACTACACCAAAGAGAAACTGTTTAGAATGAACGACAAACCCTTAGTGAAATCTCAAGTCAAGTAACTTAGTATATTAAAATAGTTCGGAGAGTAGTTATGGACTAATCATATTTCTCACTTCATATATCAGACTCTTAGCACTAGAAACTTTATTCTTTTTTGTGTGAGTTGCTAAATTACTACAAAAAACACTATTGGATAAAATCAATCTATAATTCAGTGAATAATAAACTTTTCCTTTTAGGTTTGATACGTCATTTTTGAATTGCACCACTTGAATTAAAACCAGATTGTCAAATAAGGCATAGAATTTATACAATTGCAATCATCGACCTAAGTTTGTTATACTGAAATATTTCGAATCAAAGTTCAACCAATTCCAATAGAATCCCTATAAGTTATTTAATTATTAGTATTATTAAAAATAATAATAATAAGTGAACTGTTGCTGAGAATAAGTTCATGCAAATTGACTGTTACTTCAATTATTTTTTAATAAGTCAGAAATTTATATTATTCGCAATGAGTAATAAATCAAATGATTCGATTTGTATTATGTGTTTCGAGAATTCGTTCTCTTTAAATTTATTCAAACAAATATTCAAGTAAACAATTGCAATGCACTTTACTTGCTAAATGCATGAGAATAAACTTTAAAAATATACTTACAAATACTTTTAATCATCTTACTCTTCGTTTTATGACGTAAATTCTTCTATCAGTCTCAAAATTTTGAAATTGAACAACTCTAATTAATGTTTAAGATGAGGGACGTCTTAAAATTTTTTGAGGCCCTGGGCCTAGAGACATCCTAAGGTTTTTTAAGGCACTAGGTTCAGAGACATCTTAAAATTTATTGAGGCCCTGGTACCCTATTTAAGAGTAGGCCCTGCCTGTGATCTTTAAAGCAGACAGTAAACAGTATGTATTATCAAATACTCGACAAAGATTAATTTGAAACAAATAAATGTGTGTGGCTTACAATCTCACAAACCCCAGCACAAACCAGCTCGACCAAAGCAGCATTTCAACTAAGTGATTTGACTGATCGCTTAGGGTATTAGTCATAGGTCTAAGTATGGACAATGGTTATCATAAAGTGGTCAAGCCACTGTTGGCAGTTGACATGTAGTTTGAAATTCCCTGTTTTTTTAAGAGAATACGTTCCGGAATGCTATTCGTATATTAAAATTATTCATACTATGATCTTATTAAGAATGAGTCAAAATGAAACAGGATCCCCACCGAGAATGAGGCCCTGGGCCTGACCTCAAAACGTCCCTGTTTAAGATTATACAACTTACAAACATTTCATAAAATATATTTTCCCCCTAGAGGAGCTTAAATGAAATTCTACTCAACACTTATATTTTATCCTTTAAAAAAAATCACTACTTCAGGGGAAAAAAAGACTTTCCTTTGACCTTCATATATCTAACGTCAGATTATGATATATGTATAAAAAAGAAAAATAAAACCGATACTCTCATTTCTGACATTCTTTTTTTTAAAAAAATTATTTCCCATTAATTTTTTACGAGGCGCAAAAAATTCCATAAAATTGTTAAGAATCGTCCCTAACTGAATCCACCGCTTAATCTTCACGCATTCAAAAGCAACTTACAGCTGCCTATATCGTTCCTCATGTCCTCAACACTAGAGAGCCAATTGAAGATTGTCATCCTTCATAAAAAATAAGAAGCGACCAATCACATCATAAGCAATAAATCACCTGGTCGGCGACATAGCGCAAGGCATGACCGAAATGACAAAACAAATAAGAGAACGAATCGAAAGGAAGGATAGCTGGCTTGTTAAAATGCGGCCCGTGTTGCACCCGTAGGATGTTATGGTCAATTAAAGTTCTCTTTGCTTCCCGTACAGAAGATACTACGAGTTAATGTGCCTCGTTCAGCTTCCTGGAATGGAGTGAAACATTTTATAAGACATTAGATTCGGTAATGGGATTTTATTTAAAATGAGTATTGTCAAGAATTTTGTTACTTGGTTGTTGTTGGATACCAGTTTTACGTGTTGTGTTTAGTTGTTCAAGGTTGTAACAACCGACAAACTTGGAATCACCGAACAGGATTATTTCCCGACGGAATGAAATTGCATATAAAAATCATTTAAAAAAGGATTAGGTGCAAGTATAATTAGAGTAAGGTTGGTGAATGATATTGAGTTTTGCTCGAATTATGAGTCTAATTTATGTTTAGGACTGGTTTGTTTTTAATTAACATTGTATTTTAAAATGCTGTATAGAGGCCACGGATTTTGTAATTCTAAACAGGAAGACTATTACATCAAATTCGAACGTTATTCCGATAAGAAATTCTTGTAGGCGAAAGTAAAACTGTTGCTGTCGTCATGTTCTTCCCGAAGTGAAGGAATGAAAATTGCCAGGGCCTGAGACAGGTCGGACTTCAACAAGATAGATGGCGACACCACCTCCACAATTTAGGCATGGAATTGGAGGTGAGGGAAATATTCTCCCTCCCGCTGCACCCGTGGTTTCTGCTGCAACCACCCACAAGGCTTTCGGACCCACTGATTTAATTAGCCCGTCTCCATGTATACTCGGAGGGTATTTGGTGGCATCGGGCATTGAAAACCAAACCTTACGGTCCGGAGTCTGATGCTCTAACCACTAGGCTACCCACGACCCCAATTAATATTCTTAAAAATATATATAATTTTTTTTTTGTTGAAAATATCTATAATTTCTCGTATGCCAAAAAGTATCAAGCAAGATTCACAGAAATAAGTATGAAACACAACGAAAAAAAAATTTAAGTTATGAAGGATTTCAAGTGTTTACAATGAATTTAAAGAAATGGTCCAAAGCACTTCTGGTGGAAATAAGTTCGGGAAAATCTGGAAGCCAATTTATACTAATGTCCTTAAGTACTTTAGATATTTTTTCTCTGACAAACTTGAAACACAAAAGGAGTACATGCTCAACAGCTATCTTGCCACAAACATTTAAAAAACGCAGATGAGGGAATCAAATTAAATTAAATCAAGTAACTTTTAAAGTTACTATGGTCAGTGAAAAATAGGGTTTTTTTTATAATTAGTAATATTTGTATGGTATAATTTTCAATTAAGATAAAACTATCAAAAAATTGAAATGCTATTGTGAAATAATATAAAGTGCTAAAAAATTTCCAAAACGTTTGAGTTTAATTCGGTTGTCTTAGAGATCAAAAACTCCCATTTATAACTCACTAAATGTCTTAGGGGGAATCATTTGCAAATGAGCTTGAAAATCCTCGCCAAGAGGCGCAAGATTAAGTCATCACTTGGCGATGGTGACCTGAGTATTTGAAAATATTTAAATGTTTCAAACACGTGAAGTTTCCTTAAGGGGACATGGTATGATTTATGCAAAAAAAAATTTTAAAAGGTTTCCGAATTTTTTTTTCTTTTGTTGCCTCTTATGTAAAACAGATTTTGCTTTCAAAATTTCCTACAAAGCTGGCCATTTAATGTCTTAAGAAAAAAAACTTAAATTTTGCGAAGTGACTTTAAAATGCTACTCTCCCCACAAAAATTTATGTACACGCATGAAATTTGATTTACAAGTACGTCAAACCCATATGTAAGAAAATTTGGTTTGGGTTTTGCACATAAAATGATTGGTATTCGTACAATACTTCTTTTTATGAATGCTTATTGAACATTTCTTAAAAAATGTGTAAATTCTAAATTCAATTTTTTTAAAAAAGTAAGTATTGCTTTGTTTAAAAATAAATACCAACATTTGCTACATGTACTATTAGCAATAGATAAAAAAAATTCAAAGCATTAAGAACTATAGAAAAAAAAGCCTTAACATTTTAAATGAAGACAAACTAGTTATTTTATGTTTCTCTGATATAAGTAAGCTTAAAGTTCTGATTTATCACAGGGATGTGGATAAAAACGAACGTAAAAGCTATCATAATTCTGCGTTCTTTAAATTTAGAGCTTTTAATTTTTTTGAGGTTATAGAAAAGTATATAAAGAATAATTTAGATTAAAATTTAGATTTGAATTTTTGATCGATTTTTGTCAATTAAATCGTACTGTATCCCCTAAATAAAACTTTAATACAATACAAATTATTGCTTGTGCTAAAATGTTAAACTTGAACGACCAAATACAGTTTTATGACAAAAATTAATTCATTTTTTGATTGTTAACATTACCTTTAGAAACAATATGGGTGATGGGTAACGTGACCAGACGTCCCGTTTTGAACGGGACTGTCCCTTTTTATGATTAAGGGTACCGGTGTCCCCGAAATGAACTCTGGGACGCAAAATTGTCCCGTTTTCGGAAACCGCGCGAAGCTGTTCGGAAAGCTGTATTGAAACTTGAAGGTCGGACTGTATCGGAAATTGAAGCTGCAAAAGAAATCAATCAACTAAAAGGCAATTTGACTCAGAAACAGACCAATCAGTCTCTTCCATTTACGGTCCGTTAATTAATGGTGAAATCAAAAGGTAATGGTACTTATATAGATGAAGAATTTGTGTGGAAAGGACGGCTACAGAATTTTATAAATTAAGTCTCACTAAGTAATTACATTACATCGCAAATAGTAACCGAATAAAAATTATCTAAATGTTTCCACGGAAACTCGTTGGGTGGAAGTATTCAAACACTTTCACGCCAACAATCTACAGCATGAAAACTTTTCTACTTTATTTAAATATATTTTATGTTTGCCTGCTTTAAATGTTCCAGTAAAAAGAGTATTTTCTATGATGAACAAATTACGGACATCTGAGAAAGCCCAGTTACTAATTTCAGTTCTAAAGGTGATGTTGATAACTAAAGTGAATATAAAAAAAAACGTTCCAAGAGTTTCATTCTTACTTAAAATCTTCCCCAGCTATATTAAAGGAAATTTGTTCCTCTGATAAATATAAATATAACTAAATATTTTGGGTATATTTTTTAATTCGTAACTTTTAAGCTAACTAGTTTTTTCTGAATAAATAACTTTAAAAAAGTGTTTTTTTCATTGTATATACCTGTTCATTTACCTAAACAAAACAATGTCCCGTTTTGAGGCAAAGAATAAATGGTCACATTAGTGATGGGCCAAGTAGATTTGGCTAGGATATTGAGCCTTGGCAGATTTAGCAGGCTAAAGAACTAAAACTCATGACTTAAAAGGAAACAACGGCCGGTCATAAATTTGAGACAATGACTGTTCAATAACGCGATATTTTACAGCATAGATATAAATGCTAGTGGTTTTTCGAAAATGACAAAAGTAAATTCTATTTCAACAAATATCATATGCTAATTTTTAATATTAGCACCTTTTTAATATAATTCACACAAAATATTACATACATTTAAGTTACCTTCTAAAGTCAGTAAAGTGCATTCAAAAAACTTATGAAATTCCCGTGAATAACTAAAAGTGTTTATATCAAACTACTGTTCATTTTCAAATACCAATATATTAAAAGCTATTCATCAAAGAAATTTCAATGATATTTAAATATCCTGACATTTTCAAATGTGAAAATATTTCGTACATTTACACTTAATATCCTTTTGAAATTTTTATGAAGCATACTAGGTTGTATTTGGTAAGCCCACATCAATAAGGAAATCATTCGTTTACTTAAAATGAAATAAATCATATAGATAAGAAGCATGTGATGCATAAACATAATTCTAAAAGATTGGAAAATGTCAACTCATTTTAAATATTTTTGTGTATATTTTTGATCAAACAATTTATTCAAGCACTTTTTTAGTTATTGACGTTACATCTTTCTATGAAATCAGAAATCGAGAAAAGTATTAAAATGATTTTGAATATTTTCTTGCTTCATTTTAAATAATCAATATGAAATGAACAACAATCGAGATACATATTAAATCTAAAAACGAAATTTTCAAATAAGCAACAAAATGCAATTCAATTTCCATTTTATTACTTATTGGCGAAATTTACATATCAATTTTAGTTGATTGCTGCAAACACTTTTGATATTAAACTCAACTAATATTTCAAGATAAGTGAGTATCAATGTGACGGGAAAATGTATTCACAAATATTTCTAACATAGAATTGTATTCTGTTGAAAAGAATGAAAAGCTAACACTAACAAAAGTCTCATATTTAAGATATATTGGCATCTTGATGAACTTAATCAGCATAACCATTAAGCCATCGAAGCATTATCCACGGTACTGAAACATTTTGATAATACTTATTAAGTTTAGTTTGCCTTGAAAAAAATCTATGTAGAGATTCAAAAATAACTGCTGGCTACCTAAAATGTAGCTCCATCAAAGAAGTATCCAAATCCTGTGATATTTTCACCTTGCTTATTATACCGTGATGTTGTTGTTGTTGTTGTCGTGTATGACAAAGTGCAAAGGTATTGTATATAACAAAATAAAGATAAAGAAATGAGTCAAATATTGCCAAAGGCGTGAATCACTACCGTGGCAACATCCATGGCACGATATACCGTGATGAAATAAGAAAGTGGCTATTATTTCAGATCAGCCTCACATCTCGGGCATGCTGTAGCACCACCAACAATCACTTGTATAAAGGGAGAGAGGAATGCCATTTTCTAGTATTGGATTGTTTTTTCGGTTGTTTTGCGTCAGCAGCTTCAGTATTCTCGAAAAAGAATACAAGCGTCATTAAAGTGCGATTCTCAGCTCGACCGAAGAAAGAGTTTTGTCTATGTAGAATGCAAATTACCCTTTCGTTAAATCCATAATTGCTATGCTAGATGTAACCAAGAAATAGTGCATTGGGTCTGTTATACATGGATTCAGGATGGAACGAAATGACTGATTCCACCATATTCGCCCCACTACACGTGATGACAGGCGCACAGCTCGCAAGGCAAGGGCGAATCGTTCAGCCACATCAAGAACCATATCACAACTAATACGGTATGCTGCACAATAATCGGTGTTCGCAAGTAAAATTGGACATTGTTAAAAGCACATAGTCCTCAAAGTGATCACTTTTGCGATTGTCTTTTTCTCAAAATCACAGGTATTGGTAATGGTGCATTGAATGATGGATATGGACATTTCTTTTTCATGGATCTCTCTTCTGCCTGCATTACGATAGTCAGATTACGGTCAGGAAACGCTATACTTTATGCTTTGCCATATTGGTCATCAACCCAGTATGATGGTTTGAAGTGGTGTTGCATTCCACTCCTGTATCTCCTTTAGCATTCATTGCTGACCCACAGCCAGAGCTATATCTCTGACGTTTGGGTGACTGTTGTTTTTCTTTACCATCACAACTTGCCTATGGTCTTCTTTAAACAAGATAATGCGTGACCACATATGCTGTATGATACTCAAGACTTCTTCTTTCACTAGATTGCATTTCAGCCTTGATTTCTCTATTCTCCCAATATATCACCTATCTAATATATCTAGTCGATTATTGGAGAACCTCTGGCCTAGATCTCATGCTACCCTTGTAACATACGAGACTTACTCTCAGCCTCGACTAGAGATGTGGGACGAAGTGAAGGATGACTCGCCATAATACTTTTCAAATATTTATTCAGCACACTAATTATCGACAGACACAATTCTAGTATTCAAACAAGAAGAGATGTTCCAACTAAGATCAATAGGGGATTTAACTACGAGAGACGCGAATTATAAGAAGACTTTTATTAAATTGATCCTTCTTTTATGGGATCAATCCACTACTCTAATATTTGAGTTACAATTTAGCGCGAAATACGTCATCGATATATACTAATACCTGATTGGTAGCTGTCTTTCCTTGTTGTCAGCATCTGTATATTTTAATCTCCAGGTAACTCCATCTATCCCTCTCACTAGCTAGAAAACCTGTACTACATATAACTGACCTAATCTGCATATCACGGTTTCTTCTCCCAAAAGGGTTGGTTGTGACTGAATAGCCCAAAGATTTTCTAAGAGGATTAGTTGAAGGACGCGTATAGATCCGTCACACCCTTACAACTTCGTCAATGTGGTGAAGCAATATAGGCTGTTTCACTTCAACAAGACATCCCAAACCTCTGTCAAACTATGCTGAGGCGCAGGGACGTTTTAAGGCAGAATAATATCATGATTTGAATTATGTTAATCGTCAGATGTTATTCCCGGAAATATTCTCAGGAAAACTGAGAAGTTTAAAGTTTCCGACTGGTCACAGTAGTAAGACTGTATTATTATGTCATGTCCATCGTCCTTGTATGGACCTAAGCCTACCATCATATACCATCATTATTCATATAGTTAAAAGATGGCAGTCAGTTGAGTCGGCTTGAGCTTAAGTTTGTGAGCTACGCACACACTTATTTGTTACATACGGGCTAACAGATGTACGAGTATTTGACAACGTATACTATATATTGCTTATTTAAAAGTATCTCAGGTGGTTCTTGCTATTTCATGAGGGCCCAGGGCATCAAAAAGTAATTGCTGACGAGTGTAGTGGTGATAATTACTGGAAATGGTGGTAGGCTAAAAAGTAAATTGTCCATACATCAAATATTTACTGAATCTGTGTGTGTGCGTGAGTGTGTGTACGTGCGAGTGTGCGTGTGTACGTGCATGAGCGTGTGTGTGTGCGTGAGTGTATGTGCGTGCGTGAGTGTATGTGTGTGTGTGTTGATATTCATTTCACAACCGCCGATAATGAGGTGATTCATAACTTCAGGCTACAGTAGAATTCATAAACTAAAACGAAAAATATCCTGAAAAATTAAATTAACTCATTTAAAATACAAAGTTTCGGACTCCGACAAGAAAATATCAAAAGTAATGAAAAACTTTGCAATGTCCAAGGACAACAGAGGAAAAACACTTCATCTTCTAATCATCGTAAACAAGTGAAAGAGAGGGAAAATAGCAAATAAATCCAATTTATTTGGTCTTGTATAAGTTTCGAAAACAACAAAACTAAAGGGTTTTTAAGTACACAAAAAGATATTCGAGGTGTTTTTTTACTGTAGTCACGCTTTCAACCTACGCACGTTTAGCGGAAACTTTTTGCAGGTTACGTCACACGTTAAATTTATTAGATCCCTAACTCGGACGAAGGCCACTATACCCAATTTAAATCACGGAAGCTGAAGAGATGCACCCGGTTGACAACCGGTTTATTTTCCTGGGGATACCATTCAAGGGCAACAGCAAATTTTCTCCGGCTCACACTGGTCGCGATCCGAACATCTACTTGGCAAATAACACAACGTCTCACGGATTAAAAACTCAAGGAATCATATGAAACTAATATGGGGAAAATGTTCAGGACAATACAACTTAAAAATAGATACGAGTTATCAATCATTATTTATTTCAATTTTTTTATCCTTAAGATGCCAGCTTTAATCTCAGGGAAAAGTTTAATGATTTAGTGTTTGGAGGTTTCATGTCCACTGGGACATAAATTTAAAAATATGCTAAATTAGTGAAATTTAATTAATATCATATAATACACTTTCATGTAAGATAAGTTTGGTAGATTTATTCATAGTTTGCTAATGTTATGTTTAAAAGCTACACGAGAAAGGACGTCTTAAGGTTTAGGCCAACTGGGCCCAGGGCCTCGGCTTCAGTGGGAGCCTTGTCTCGTTCTCGACTAACTCTTAATACGATCATGATTAGAATAAAAGTTATTTCCTATTGTATTCTTCGAAAAACTGGGAATTTCAGACTATATGTCCACTGGCAACAGTGGCAAGACTTTATTATTATGAGATGACCATCATCCATTTATAGGCTAGACCTACCACCGTAATCCTTACTCATTAAGTCAGAGTGGCAGTCGGTCGAGCCGATTTGTAAGATTGTAAGTCATGCACATTTACTATTTGTACGAATATTTGACAACGTATGCTATGTACAAACTACTTTTAAGGGTCATTGGTAGGGCCTATGTTTATGTAAGGGCCCAGGGCCTACTTTTACGTAGGGCCTAGGGGACTTAACAGCTTTTAAGACGTCCTTGTACTCGAGGGCTGTTTCAATAATTTTCTTAACAGAACAGATTTCAAAATGCTATAGCTGCAACTTTGTTCACATGGCATACACATACGCATACACATACACATGAGTAGGGTTTGGGGTTCAAGCCCCAACCTCTTCGATAAACCAACAGGTTTTTAATTTTTACAATAAAGATTGCATCATGACGCTTTCACATATCCATGTTTTTTTTAAATATAATTCCTCCCTAAAAGTAATCTGGTTCGCCATTGCTTTCCCCTACAAATATTTTCTGAAACACAGTTGACTTGATATTTTTGTTTTCAATGTAATAAATTTAAAAATATTATCTTTTTACAATATTATTATGAAAAAAAATCATTAAATGACTTGATATGTAATATCAAGTCAAATTTATAGTCATTGTCTTATGTAATATCAAGTAAGTCTTATATAATATCAAGTCAGTTTTATAGTCATTGTCTTCTTTTATGGTTTTATAGTCTACATATACAGTCAGTTGACTATATATGTAGTAAGTTTTTCCCCGTCAGAATGTAAAACATTCGCAATTATACGTTTTGGTAGTTGAAATGGCGTAAGGAGCTAATATTTTTAAAAATAATCATTGCATTACAAATGCACGTGAGAATTTTGAATTATGATTACTTAAAAAGTATGATATTTGAGCTGTTGCCTCGTTCAACTGTGAAATATATTTAATGTATGCAACACAAAATTGTTTTTCTTGGGCTTCTTACAGAGTTTTAGGAGAAACAAGTAGAGCATTGATAATAAGTGACGTCATATACTAGCTATTTACAAAAATTCAATTAATGAATGTTAACTCTTTATTAAAAGGACAATTTCATTTCTTTATTTGACAAATAACAAACAAAAGATTTCAGTAATTTGAACTGAACAGAAATTCTTCCGAAGACTGTCCTCCACAAATAATAACCCTAAAAAAATAAAAGATTAATTTTTTAAAAGTCGATTGTAAAATGGCTTTCATGTGTCTCAAAAAAAAAAAGGTTCCCAATGAAAGTGTTAATTTATAATTACAAAGAAAGATAGCATCTGTTTTTTAAATATAGATTGTGTGTATAACATTTATAAATTCAGTACATTTATGTACTTCATAAAGGAATTTGGTAATCTCAGTGAAAGAATGAGTGTTGATTATCATCACATTATAAAACAACGCGAGAACTTTTGGCAAAGGACCTCGTATTTTTTAACCTGGTCACGTGACGAGAACGACACTTGCTCTGATTACCCCTCTCCAAACCATCACACTACGCCAACAGGAGTACTTTGCTTCGACGTATTTAATTTACAACAGATCTTCATACTTGAGTCTAGTGGTTCTAGGCTCAAACTTATGACACGCCAGCCATGAGTCCATGACCTTGACCATTAAGGTACCACAACCTACCTCGACGAGGAGAATTGAGTGATGGATATAAACTCGTCATGTATCATATGAGTTTGCCTTAAAATTACAAGTTCTTAGTCGAAACTTTCACCAAAATAATTCTTTAAATCATTCATTGAGTCAATGAGAGTTTATTAGACCAAAATGAGTTAATGAGAGTTTATTAGACCGAACTGTAAGCCAATGCGAGGGCTATTGGTGACGGACCTTGAAATTTGAATCTCTGTCAAGAAACGAGGACGATACTCTTCTCTCCAAACTACCACACCGTTAGGAGGACTTTGAGTCTCGAAAGGTTTAATGTGCCTCACACCATCTACACGGCGAGGCTTCAGAGGCACCAGGACTCGAACCCACGACATAACAGCTACGAGTTCGCGTCTTTAACTACTAGGCTACCCGTCCACTAAACTATTCGCCCAATAGCCACTAAAGGTCAACGAAAAAATAACCCTCGAAAAATTGAACTCTAGGTCATAATAAAAAATCAACTTGACTGTTAAAATATGTTGAACATAAATTACGTACTTTGAATTTTTTTCATATATACATTTTTCAAAGTTGGTCTGAAGGCCCTGGAGGCCTAGTTGTCAAGGCCACGGGCTCGTCATGAGTTCAAGCCTTGTGTCACTTAAAACTCAACATATAGAGGGAGCCAATTCATGTTGAATCTGTCGAGGCTCTAAGTTAGTGATACTCAACTTGCGGCCCACGGGGCACATGTGGGCCACTGGCCTTTTCTACGTGGCCCGGTCTGGGCCTATTGCACTAAGAAAATTCAATTATTTAAGAACAATGTACCAAAAATTTAGCTGGGAATTATATCAAATACATCAATTTTGCAATCAAATTGCTTTTTTTATAGTAGAATTTAAACAAGAGCTTGGTCACGGGTGAAAGTTTGGCTGCGGTAGCCTAGTGGTCAAGGTATCGGATCATCGCAGGCATGTTTTGTGTTCGAGCCTAGTACCACTAAAATCCCACCGTGTAGGTGAGTGATGCACGTTAAATCAGTCGAGAGCTCAAACGTCCTCCGTTGGTGTGGTGTGATAGTTAGTAGTGGGGGTGCTAGCTCAGGTGTCGTCCTCGTCACTTGACCGTGATTCAAATTATGAGGTCCGTCGCCAAAAGCCCTCATGTAGCTGAACAGTGCGGCGTTAATATTCACTCACTCACGGGTGAAAGGAAATCGAAACTCTCCCATAACTCATTAAAAGGTGCATAAAAGTAAATATTTGTGTGTGTGTGATAGAAAGGTAAATATAGTATTAAAGTAAAAGTTTAAAAAAAAATGACTTTTAATAGTTTAATTAATTCTGCTTTATCCAATGTTGCTTTGGTCCTATAGTGTTTTTTTCTCAATATCCTTATAATGCGGCCAGCATGAAATACCTATTATATGTATGTGGCCCTTCGGGAAAAAGGTTAAGTCTTCCCCATTAGTGTGGTTAGCAGAAGGGGTGTTAGCTCATCTGCGTCCCCTTGACCATGCTTCAAAATTGTGAGGTCCTTCGCCAACTACCAACTTGTTACTTTATATAGTACTACGTTAATAAATACTTGCGCACTAAAATATAGGGTTCAGATATCTAAATTAATTATCTTTTATTAATTTAATTTAATTTATCAGAAGTGCTTTTGAAAAAATCTGTACATTTATTGTAAATATTTGTAAAATACTTCATGTGGTTTTAAAATTTTTTTTTCTTCTTCTTTTCTTTATAATGTGTGTTCCATATTTACTTCTCTAAGCCTCGTATGATGATTTGTGGTGTACAGGAACTTTTAAATGTTTTCAATAAAAAAGTATATCTTTAATATGTGGAGTTACTGCCAATCATCTTTTGATATATAATCTTTTGTTTGCTAAATTTAATTATCTCTAAAAGTACATCAAAGGCCTATCGATTCGATAAGTCTCACTTGCAATTTATTCCATTAAAATTGTCGATTCCTTCATTCGACATTGCGGAAATTACTCACAATTATCGACGAATTGGAATTACTCAAACCGAAATGAATCCCAATCCAAAAGTAATCCTCCAAACCACCAATTCATTAGGCCCTTAAAAGTCGATCAAAAGATCGCCCTTGCGAGGTGTAAACAAAACTTCATAATGCAAGATAAATTTAATCTTCGCCGACAGATTACGCATGGAGTGAGTGTCTGAGCGAACAATAGTTATTGGAGCAGGGTGAAGATAGTGTCGAAAGTATCTCTGTTTCGCTACTAAAGAAGAATGAAAAAAATCTCTCCACCGCTGAATGAGAGAAAGAAGAAGAAAGAGTCGGGAAGAGGGAACGAAGCAACCTTTTGCTGAGGAGTCAGAGAGTACGAAATTTCCATAGCATTAGCATTTTTATGCTAATCGTCGAAAGACTAGAAGCTAATTGAGTAGCGGAAAAGGATTTTCTTTAGACAGGAGAAATTTTTATCCTTTTCTCTTTCCACAATAGGAAAAGAATGCGAATTTTTTTCCCCACTCACCCCTTCTTCTGCTTTTTCGACCTCGGACTTTTATGAGAGCGCAGGGTATTTTTGATCAATTTTGTTTCGGTATTAAATTAAAGCGTTAATTCGAGAGAACTATTAATAGAATTACTTTGGAAGCGGCTTCTAGGAAATGTAGTAGAACTTGAGTGAATAGTTACGTCAAATTAGTAAAAAGTTAAGCAAGTGAAATAAGTTCTGATCTAATTTGTATTTAGTCGAGATTTAAGTTATTTTTAATAAAGTCACTGTATATAGATATCTAAGTCTTTCAGTAATCTATTGCAAAGTTTAATAGGTCTAATATGTAGAACAAATATCAGTTATAAAGTTACTTTTATTATATAGTTTAAAAAATAATAATCAGGTATTATATAGAGCTCTTATTCGAGATTATATAGGCTTATTTTATAAATTAATAATCTTATCGTAGATTTTATATATATATATATAGAGAGAGAGAGAGAGAAAGAGAGAGAGAGAGAGAGAGAGATCTATTATTGTGGGATATGCATTCTGCCGAAGGGGAAGGTTCGGCTCCCACAACACTCCAACTTAACCCTACTTCACCATCCTAAGCATGTGGCAGCTTTAGAAAATGTAATAGTTTTCCATTTCGGTGTCATTGACTATATATATTATTGGTTGCTGTTTTTGGTTTTCGGTTTCAAAATTTTTTTATTTCTTAATTATGTAGGATACTTAATATGTTCATTTTTCTTACATTTACTATTATTTTTATTGTTATATACCTGATACTGGAAGCTGCACGTGCTTTTATAATAATATATTAGCTGATTATAATGATGACTTACCAACTTAATTTCTGTACTGGAGTCATGACAGGATTCTGCAAAAAAAAAAAAAAAAGCTTAATTGCTAGTATTTAGGTAATGTTACTATAGTGAAAACTTAAAGTTCCACTGACATTACTAAAATATAAACCAAGCATGCAACACTCGAATAAACTTCTAAAAGTTCGTACAAGAAAGAAAAAAAAACGTCTGAAAATTCTCATTTGTATTTGTTTTACTAATGCCATTTTCAATGTCAATTTTCGAATTTTAACATTATGCTATGATTGGTTTACATAACAGTTAAAAAAATTGATCTTTGTAAAATGTTTCTACAAATTTTCATGAAAAACAATTGATTAAATACATATAAAGAAACTAATGAAGAAACCGCATTACGTTTCCGAATATATAAAATACGGAAATACAGCATTCGGAAA